>WKFP01014908.1:71875-100306 GCA_011057875.1 Pterocles orientalis | reverse complement strand
TAGGTCACCCCTCAGTCTCCTCTTTTCCAAGCTAAAGAGACCCAGCTCCCTCAGCCTTTCCTCATAAGGGAGATGCTCCATTCCCTTCATCATCCTCGTGGCTCTGCGCTGGACTCTCTCCAGCAGTTCCCTGTCCCTCTTGAACTGAGGGGCCCAGAACTGGACACAATATTCCAGATGTGGTCTCACCAGGGCAGAGTAGAGGGGGAGGAGAACCTCTCTCGACCTACCAACCACCCCCCTTCTGATACACCCCAGGATGCCATTGGCCTTCTTGGCCACGAGGGCACAGTGCTGGCTCATGGTCATCCTGCTGTCCACCAGGACCCCCAGGTCCCTCTCCCCTACACTCCTCTCCAAGAGGTCAATGCCCAACTTATACTGGAACCTGGTGTTGTTCTTGCCCAGATGCAAGACTCTACACTTGCTCTTGTTAAATTACATTAAATTTTTCCCCGCCCAAATCTCCAGCCTGTCTAGGTCTCACTGGACGGAAGCACAGCCTTCTGGCGTGTCAGCCACTCCTCCCAGTTTCGTATCATCAGCAAACTTGCTGAGGGTGCACTCTATTCCCTCATCCAAGTCGTTGATGAATATATTGAACAGCACAGGTCCCAATACCGAACCCTGGGGGACTCCACTAGATACAGGCCTCCAGCTAGACTCCATCCCATTCACCACAACTCTCTGGCTTCTTTTCTCCAGCCAGTTCACAATCCATCTCACTACCCGATCATCCAGATCACACTTCCTCAGTTTAGCCGCAAGGATACTGTGGGAGACAGTGTCAAATGCTTTACTGAAATCGAGATAGACCACATCTACTGCTTTATACAGTCATACAAATTCTTCTTCAGTATAACTCAATTAGTCTTCAGAATTCTCATTGAAAAAACGTTAACATTTAGTTCAAGTCAGTGATCCAGTGAAGTAGTGTGAGGCTTTCTTCACTTTATAGAGTACATAAGGTTTCAGTCCAAAGGAAGCAAGATGTCTGGTAAACCATATGGTTTCCAGAGTCAGGATGTCCTGACACGTACCACAGCAGTTCACAATTAAAAGCAAGCAACAAGAAATTACATCTGCTGACACAAAAGATTTACCAATGCACCAGAAGTGACATATACACCTTCCTTCAAAAGAAAACAGAACTCAAATAAAAAAAACTATGAAAAATACAGACCTCCATATTTGCACTTTACAAAGCAACCCTCACCAACACTTGAGGAGTGGACATGAGTCATATCACTATGTGATTGGTGTATTGTTATCATTAGAAGTAAGCATGTATACATTTAGCAAGCATTCAGTCCAAAGAAATGAAAAGCAGTCAGTCAGCAAGTTAGTAAGAAATGTCTCCCTCATTGAGATAAACAGAGACAAAGCTAATCTCCTTTCACTACCTCGCTCAAGGTGAATTCAAATATTTACTCCAGAATCACAGGAACAACATAGTACAATTCTAATTATGAAGAACTAAGGCACTACTCTAATCTACCAGAAACAGATTTTGTAAGAGTTAACTCAGGAACCTCAAGACAAGCTTACTCTACTGCCTACTGAGAAAAAAACAACCACCTCTTCCCTCCTCTCCCCACCTCCCAATAAAGTAAATACCACTGCTCAGCATTTTTTGAGATATTCGACTTTAATGATAAGGCATTACTTCATAGCATCTTCAGAGATCAGACTAATGGATGTCTATTATATTTAGACAACAAAATTTCTTACAGAAAACCGTATCTTCCATTCACTTTTTAAAGCAAACAAAGTTGAAAGTCCTGGACCCATTTGACAAAAGAACTTTTGTTCAAGCAAAGCATAGCAGCCCTAAAATGATCTGTTTAAACACCTAATGCTAGTCAAAGACAGGACGAGGAAAGTAACACAGCTAGAACAGGACAAGTATCTAATGAGTAGGACATCCACTAAACACTATTTTCATCTGCAGTGAATGGGCCAGAACAAATCAGAGCGTCAGAGCTCACACGCTTCCAAACTACAACTGTCTACCGAATGAGTATCTTCTGCCACATAGTACATAAACGTCAAAGCATTAAAAAACACTTTTGACACACCACAGACAGCATAAAGGTAACTCCACAGTAAGACACCATAACAGTTCTCCAGAAAACCACAACACACAATGCCAGCAACAATGATTTCTGAAGAACTTAATCAGCGAGGGGCCAATCAGGAAAATGGACGAAATCTGAACATTATGCTTCTTCATCATATATTTTGACCCACCAGAAACTACCTTAACTATAATGTATTTTATTTTCCACAGAACGACGGAAAGATGGGTTTTCTTTCTGAAAGAAGCCTTCACATCAAAATACAAGTAGAGGTGACCGATCACCAATCTCTTCAGCTGAGAATACAGCTTGATCAGCAGCTACCATGCTGCAACTGTGCCATATGTTTCCATACTGGAGGAATAAGCAATAACAATGCTGATGCTACATACACACAAGGACAGCTGACTTTGGAGGGTCAGTTATACTTTCTTCTGATTAGAAAAATAGAAGCTCCTATTTCTCTGTTTAAATCTTTATTCTTTTTCCACAAACTGTGTATGCAGGACACAAAACTTCCTATCAACTTCGACCAGATAATATACTGAAGAATACCATGGTTATGATTGATGATTGTCTTTTCTAGATCCTTTGTGGAACAATGACATTTAATTAACTTGGAAGGTTGCACACTAATGTAACAACTACATAAAGTGTAGCCAAGAACAACTAACACAGACAGTTTCAACTACTGCGTCCGGTATTCTCACTTAGGCGCTATTGAAAACTCAGATGCCGACAAATGTTAATTTAAAGAAAACCACATTACTAAGTTACAGAGGTAACAGCTTTTACTCACTAAGTCAATAGCATGAGCTTTGGAGACACGCTCTAATTTACTCTTCGGTAATTATCAAAAAGCAAATCAAATTGCCGTCCCCATTTATATAGTCAGAGTCAAACAACTGTGTGGGCCATGACAGAGCACCCAAACAGTTTAGACAATATTGTTAATCTTCAAAATAGAAAATACAATTATTTTCAGGCCCAACATACAAGAGTACTGAAAAGTAATTGAAAGTTGCTGAAATATTTCTGCTTTAAAAAACCCTGTTCAGAATGTGCCACAATTTTATCGGCTTAAAACCCACAGTAGTAAAGTGTGCACAATAGTATTGCCAATTCTAAATAGTCCGAGCAGGAAATTAACCTAACTACTCCAATGTTTACATAATAGGCATTCTCTCCTAAAGTTTTTCTTAAGATACCCATTATACTCTAATAATAATACACAGCTAGTTTCTAGGTTTTAAAATCATTAGGTTTAGAATCTCAGGAAAAAAAAAATCCCACGTAATTTATGCATAAAGGAAGACATTGAATTATTTGTTAAAAATATTTTTAATTTATTTGAAGGATATGAACTTTGTAAAATGCACATCATGTTCTAAAAATGGTAATTTGCTTGCTAGAAGTTCAGAGATATATGGTCAACTTGCTTATACAGTGCTAGCACTGGAAAGAAGGGCTAGCCTTCCAAACCACAAAAGGACCATTAACCTTTGCATTGCAAAGGAATTAAACAAAATATTTTTGTTTCTCAATGGTAAAGCTACTGCTTACCCATGAGAAAAGCAGCAGGGAAACTGGACATTGATGTTAACAATTGATGCCCCTTCAATAATGTAGCTAATATGTAAATTCATATTAAAAAAAGACATACCATTAAATCTCAAAAAATAGAGATCCCAGTGGATTAAGTATAAAAAGGAAGATGCAGATATAAGATATACAGATAGATAACAATTCATATTTGCTGATTACTCACAAGAGGTTTTTATTCTTTTATTTTCTGCAAGTATGCTGCTTACAGTAACTTTTACAGACAGGGCTCTAACCAGGAGCACTATCCCAATCATAGAATCATTCAGGTTGGAAAAGACCTCAAGGATCAAGTCCAGCCATCAAGCCACACCACCTCCTGCTAAAGAACTCTTTCAAAGCCCTTCATTTTTTCAAAGCAGTAACAGAACTTTAAAGAGAAGACACTTAAACGGAACTGCAACCTTCTGCCTGTTCAGATGAAGCATAAGCCCATGAAAAACAAACATTACCATGAAACCTGAACAATTCCAAAGCATGACATACAACCAATTCTACACAGAGAAGTTTACATAGTATCTAAGTAGCCAGGACTTTTACATATACCATAAAACCACTCTAATAGTATAGTCCTTACAGAGTAGCAATACTTGTAGTATTGGTTAATCCCTTATTGTTGAAAACAAATAATTCATACAGAAAATTTCATCTGGCAAAGGAGGAAATTACAGAAAGAAGTGAAGGAAAGGTGAAGAATGGCAATTTTAAGAAAGAAAGAAAAATAAACCAGAAATTATTGAGCTCTGCCCCTAGTTTTTAAGACTGCTCTTTTTTTCATCCTTTGGCCAAGACAATAGCTTTGCTTTGTTTCCATTCTCCCTTTTCTTAACATCTTCAGAAGGGGACAAAACTTTAGCTACCTCATTGCAGAGAAAAGATGGTTACCACTGCTATTATAGTTAAAGAATAAACAAGGATAATGACTGTTACTAGGACAAGTGAAATAGGCCTCAAAGCCAACTCTCTGACTTTGCAGAGCCTACTGCCTTCACTAGATATTAATTTGATCAGTGAACCACCACAGAAATCTGTCATAGGACATACTCCAGAAACAGGATTTGAAACAAGTTGATCAAGCAGGTTTCTATTTCTGATCTTAATCCCTAGTTTTGATCTAGCCAGAAGAGAAAATTACTTTCCTGTGCCTACTGCCACATAAGGCTAAGAGACTACAATTTGTTTGCCAACATATTAAATTTGCCCAGACACATCCTTTCACTGTAAGTACCAAATTCTAAAAACTCAAGCAGCAAGCTACAGCATTCTCACACTATGACATCATCCTGTCTGGTATACTTTAATATAATTTAGAAATAAAATTTGATTAACTGAGAGCAGCTTAAAGAGGATACTAAAGATCCAAATTGAGGACGTTTATCCAGTAACATGAAAAAGGAAGCACAGCACAACGTCCAGCCTTTCCAGTCACTTGTATAGTGCAGGCCTTAAGAGCTGTTCTGATGCTGTGTTGTAACAGTGACAGTTATCCTACATTAGCTGAGTAGAAGTCTTCCCTCACAAGTCCAAGCAGTGGGGTTAAAATTTTCTTGTAACTGCAAATACACAAGCAAATCGGGGCACAACCTTACCATATAGATTTGTAAATGGCCTGGCAGTAGGGGAAATTAAGCCATACATTCCCCACAATGATGAACCAGACTCCTGGTTTCCAAGCCAAAAACTTCCTCCTACCGAAGAAGAATGGCTGCTTCCAAGTGTTTACACTTGCAGTTCTTATTGCAAGATGCTCACTGTTTACAGCATCCTGATCATTAAGCGGGAAATGTCAACAAGATCTTTGTAATAATAACCATTCTATCAAGGCTGGTTTTTAAGTTCATAATCATTGGAAATTGTGGTAGAAATACAGATGCTACTCCTGGAGCACCAAAAAGGACAGCATACATGGACTTAAACAAATACTTCAAAATTACCACTTGTCAAGGCATATAACATGGAATAATCTCCACCATTTCAGTATAACTACTTATGAACTTTAAGGAACGTTAAACATCTGCATTTTACATGAGCAACAGGGAAAGTAAACAGTTACACTAATTCAGGAAGAACCACCGAGTTAAAAAGCCTTAACTCTCTTGCCATTCAGACCCAAGACTTACAGGTACTAGTCCTTACCCTCTAACAGTTTCAAGAGGAAGCTCTCAAGCATCATCTCATATGCAAAACAGAGTGCCTACACCTCCTCAACAGTTATCAGTGTTATAATCAAACTGTTCCCACCACTCGTAAAAAACTCTCCTGGCTAATCTATCATCAGACAAGCTGTCATTTTGTATAATACTAAACAAAATGTACCAGGCTGGTGCAGAGAACTGTAAGATATAAAAACCTAAGGCCTATCCCCCCACTTCCTAAAAAATAAGTTTCAGTACAGGGTATTTCTAGTTTCAAAATGAAGAGCAGAAGTACTTAAAAGTCATTAAAATGCAGCACACACACTTAAAACTTAGGCGTGCCATACTAATCTGTTTACTAAACCGGCAAGAGTGACATCCCCCAGTCCCCACGCACATTCCTGAAAGCACAAACGCATCTATGTTGCCATCAGGAGCATGTCTCACAGGACGATTAGCTTAACTGCAGTTTCATACTTCAGAGGTCTTGTTTGCAGACTAACGTGATCCAACACGAAACACACAGAATCTGTGATTACAAGTCTAAGTTAAGCAGCTTTTCGTTAGGACAGCTCTTCAAGTTTGAGTCATTTTCACGGATCTGAAAATAACAATAGCCTAAGGCAAGCACACACATTTGTTTTCCCTCCACAAACCAAGATTTAAAAAGCATAGCCAGAGGCCATATGAGAAAAAAAAAAAAAAAAGACAAATGGTGCTTAAATAACCTAAAACATAAGTCCCCGTACTCACCGAGGCACACCCAGCACAGCAGTTAGACCTACAGGAAGACCCTGTTTCCCCATGTGCACCTATTTAGACAGCCCCATTCTCCACTGTGCACACACATAAGTGCACACACACACTCACCACTTTGTCCATAAGCTTCCAGGTCTTCTCCACAGTCCTCCGGTCGGCAGCTGCCTGCTTGGGGGGGCCCACAGCATCCTGAATGGCATCGATGAAGCCCAGGATCCGTCCCTTGCGCGGGTTCCGGCCATTCAAGGAATTGGCCATCAGGGAGCCGAGCTGCCCGCAACGACAGAGAAACAGAGGCTCACAAGGTGCTCCCAAAACATCCTGTCACCAAACTCGCCGCAGCCAGCGAGGCGGCACTTCCTTCTCCACAGGCAGGAAAGGGCAAGACCGGGGCACGCTTAGGAACAAGTTTTAACTTTCCACCGCCACCAACAGCGTACACCCGCCTGGCCCCAGTTTACACTGCCAGAAGCGATCCCGGATTTATTGTCACCATCAACGCCAAGAGGCGGGGGGGGGAACCCACCCGCCGGCGGGGCCCGGCCCCGGCTGCCCGAAGGCCCCGCTCACCCCGCGCCGCTCCCCTGCCCCGGCCCGTACCGGCGGGCAGCGGGGACGTGCCCCTCACCGGGCAACAAAAGCGAAAGACGCGCAGCAGCCGCGGCTGGGGGGGTAGGAGGAGGAGGAAAGAGCAGAAAAAGCAGCGCCCGGGCAGCGGGCAGGCAGGGACCCCGCTCCCGGCGCACGCATACGTACAGATTGGCACCGCGCGGCTTCGTGCCCACAGCGACAGGAGCCGCCGAGGAAAGCCAGGCGCAGGCCGGGTGGGCGGCGGGAGGCTCCTCAGCCTCCCGCGGCTGCCGCTTCCCCCGTCCTCAGCCCCGGGCGGTAGAGCGGAGCGCAGGCGAAGCGTCTCGTCGGACGAGGCTCTCCTCCCTCCGGCGGGTTTCACCGTCCCGGGAGGCAGGCGGAGCGCATCCCGCGCCCCGTCCCGGCCGCTGCGCTGGGGAGCAGCCGCTGGCGATCGCCGCGCACCGTCTCCACGCACACCCCGCGGGACTCTGTCCTGTAGCGGTGCCTCCGCGGGCAGGAGGGCGGACGCTGCCCCGCAGGAAAGCGCGGGGAGCTACTGCCCCGCCGCCCGCATCGCCCTGCCCGGGGCACAGCCCAGCCCACCCGGTGGGGGGGGTATGTGGAGAGACTCCTACGGACACATGCAAGATAGACATAGAGACATGCAACACGCACAGGTCCGTCTGTGGCACCGCTCGCAGCCCCCGGCAGGCTATGGTCTCCCCTCACTCCTAGAAAGTGGGGCCGGCTCCCCAGCGGCAGCTGCCCCGCTACTGATCGCGGTCCCTCTGCCGCCCCCTCCCCGCAGCGCTCTGGCGGCCGCTCCTCTCCCCGCAGCATGCCCACCCCCAGGGTAACGCTCAGCCCCGCGCATGCGCCCCGGGAGGGAGCGGGGGAGGGCTAGGCGGCAGCTCCAGGGAACCGAGCCCCCTTCTCGTAGGCGGGAACCACAGCCTCGGAACAGCCAATCAGAAGAGGAAATTGCGTTTACTTAATGTGCCTGCCAGCAAATGAGCGTGGAGCTGGGAACGGGGCGGGGTGGTGGCTGGGAGAAGGCTTCGGAGATGGAGAGAGGGCGGGGAGGAGGCGGACTGGCGGAGGTGAGTGATAGGAGAACTGACTAATAGTTGAGCTCGGAGGAGGGAGGTGGAGCTTCCGGTCCCGCCTCGTCACGCTTGCCCGCCTGCTTCGGGGTTGAGGGGGTAGTTTGAGGCCTCTCGGGGGATGGGATGAAGGGGGGGCGCTGGGCTTGAGAGGACTCTGAGGTTGTCCCTGGCTATAGCGTTTCTAGGGGCTAAAGATATGTCCGGGGTGGTGGAAGCGTGTCCTACTCTCCTTCCTGTGGTGCAGTGGGGCCCCCCTGCCTGCAGGGGCCCTCGATGTGTGTTCAAGATCAGTAGTTACTGTTGCTACCCTTGTTGTTCTACCTCTGAAGGTTCTTCTGCCTCTGCGCTTCCCCTTTATGCTTTTGGGAGTTTGTTGGGGTTTTTTTCTGGCCACAAAGAACCGGAACTTATTTTCTTTCTGTATGTCTGGTTTCTTTTCTCGTTATTTTGAGGTGAGGGAGGTTGGTTGTTGAGCAAGTGTGGAGATTTCCCATATTGGAAATGGGCTGGAGGCCTACACGGAGCAATGAGGGCTGTAAGGCTCACGCTGCTGCTTTGAAAGGTGGTGAGGGACACTTTCTAGTTAGAAGTTCTCTTTATATAGGTTTATGTTGATACAAGCACTTTCTGTGGGGATATAGTAAATAAAACACAAATGATTGGTATGTTACACTTTTATTTTAGGGCAAGTTTTCCCCTCAAATTTGTGTATTACCTCTGGAGGCTGGAGAGGAAAAGGTAAGGCTTACCTGCATAGGGTACAAGACCTTTGACTTCAGAGTCTTTTCAAGATGTTCCAGGGAGTAATTATGCTTTGCACGTATTAATCTTCTAATTAATTATCATAGAAGGAAATGAACATACAACACTTATAAACTTTGAGGCTGTTTTCTGAAGACAATTACATTAGACAAGTGTTCTTAAGTTTTGTTTTTCTGAATATCAGCAAGTGTGTTTTTCCATAGTAGTTTCCTTTGTAAAGATATTTTTTTTAAATGGTTTGCCCTTTTTCTTGATCTTCTTGATTTTTCCTAATTTTTCTGATTGTTGGCTTTTAATAAAATAGTAGTCAGGCAAAAGGGAAAAAGTTGTAGAGTGTTTCAGTGTGCCTTTTATTCACATTGTCATTTATAGGTATTTTTAGTGCAGGTATCTCCCTGTTGATTTAAAATGTGTCACTCTTCTGGGCACACACACAACAATAAAATTGTATCAATAATGTCTTCCTCAAAGGTCATTGTTCTTCTGTAGCTTCAAAATACAAATTGGCAGGTACTTGCCTTAAGTGGGTTGGAAGCTTCTAATTTCACTGTAGGATCTGTAAATTACTGCCTTCCCTGTGTTGTTTTAAATGTTGTTTTAAAACTGTTCTCTGTCAGTTTTCCCTATCCTTTTTTCGTTTGGAGCTCAGCTTACGTAAGACCAGGTTGGTAGTGACTACTTGCTCTTTTGCTATCTTTTGTTTGGTTGTGGGTAAAGCTGAGGATCTGACATTTTTTCTGAACTTGTTAAATCTCTGGTTCTTTTTCTCGATTGTTTTGTTTTCATTGTTGTTATGTCATTCTCTTCATATTCCACACACTGCCAAGAGCTATGATCTGTGAGTTGCACTTAGTAGCTGTCTGGGGCTGAGTCATGTTGTTTTGCAGCTCTTCTGAGAGCAGAGCCAGCAGGAGCAAGCAGCTTGGTTCTCTGCATCGTTGCGTATGTGTGTTGTGTTATTAAGGGAATAGCTAGCTCTGTGGGGAAAGTGAGTGGTTTTCAAATAGCCTTTTTTTCATTGCCTATGCTGTACAGTAAGTACAGATATTCTGGGAATTACAGCCCTCAGAGGGCCATATGAATGTATGTTGGAAGCAAGCCAGCTGGGAGAAGCAGGTGAAAGAGGTACCCATGGCTTCAGTATCAAGGGTGTTAAAGATGAGTCAAGCTTTTGCATGCTATGCTATGAAAGGAGTAGAAGACACAGTATTGCTTTTGTGGTTTCAAGCATGCAGAGTGAAAGGACCATTTGACAAAAGACAGCTGAGAGGTAAGGCTGACAAAGGAGCAAAGAGCTGCTGTGTGTTTGAAGTTCGAGGCATGTGCTTGTTAGCAGTGGAGAACGTAAGGACTTAGTTTGATCACTGGATCTATGGGGGTGCATAAGGCCCTTTAAAGGATGGTGGCTGAAGGTACTGGCCACCTGGGATATTTTGATGCAGGCCAGCAGGAGTATGTTAATGAAGATGTCTAGAGAGATACGTGAGACCGTATTCCCACTGACAAACTTCAAGCTACCAGCCTAATTCAGAAGTTAGTCTGGTATGTATAGGTCCATTGAGAGACCACAACGTGATTCAAAGCAGAAACCTAAGTCAAATGCTTTGATTTTCAGTGGGAGTGTCTTTCAATTTGAGCTACACGTGGGGTAAGTTTGATGTCTGATTAAAGCCCCCAAGTTTTGTACATACAATTAAAATGCCTCCACAGATCTCTTACTCATAAGCTCTCCGATTAAATATTCATTTTACTTACTATAGTAAATAACCTGACAGTTTGGATCTGCTGCTTGTAAGTGTTTTAATCACTGTATGAAAACACTAGGAATGAAAATGAAGTAAATCTGAGGTGACAAATTTTGAGAATTCCACGTTATATGAGACTGATCCTTAGCCTAGTTAAGGTACTAACCAGTCATGTAATGATGTCTGGATGACTGCTGTAAGGATTTGGTGAAATCCTGTAGTGAAAACGAGACAGTGAAGGTGGCTGTGAGTCAGGATATGATTAAGGAAACTAGACAGCGTGAAAGAAGCCTTGTTTTGAACTCTTAAATCCTGTGTAAGGTCAGGATTTTGGATCTGAGTGTTTTACAGAAACGCAAAATCATGCACTTCTTGAAAAGCTCAGCTGCTTGCTAGACAGTGAAAAAGTGGAGATACAAAAGATTTAAATTAAACTAACAGTTACATTTATCTCACAGAATAACAATGCTAGGGATTGGAAGGGACCTCAAAAGATCATCTAGTCCAATCCCCCTGCGGAGCAGGAACACCTAGATCAAAAAATAACAGTGCCTTACTATCGCGATAAAGGTATGATAGAACAGAGGCACCGCTGGGATACGAACCCAGGTATTTTCCTACCTGTTCACTGCTTTTGGTTTTTTTGGGTTTTGGGTTTTTTATTTGCTTTGCTAGTGACTCTCATTCCTTTGCAGTTGTTGGGACAGCCTTATGAATGAATTGTTGCTGCTCTTGAATGAATTCCATCAAAGAGCCATTGGCAGTACTCGGAAGCAAGAGAGATGCTTTGGTTTGGGTTTCTTTGTTCACCAACTATTAAAATATTATTGATTTTCTGCAGTCAGTCAGTGTACGTGGTTTGGAAGCTGTTTTCATTTGTGTGGGGTTTTTTGCCCAAATATGCTGAAACATAAGAACAATGAAAATGACAAATGTAGGATTTATTTATAGGCACGTAAATAAGATAAGGTATTGACCCCATGTGTAGTGTATTTTTTTAAAGGTTAATACAGTATACAATGTGCTGAGTTAAGTGATATGGTAGCAATGCTTGTAAAAGCTTAAGTCAGCAATTTCAAAAGTTGAATGCAAAGTGACTTCTTGCTAATTTTAACACAATGCCCTGGCTATCCTAGCATCCTTAAACTTTCAAAGTAATCTCTTGGTGTTTTGACCTAATATGTACAATATTATGAAAAAGCAATGGTTCACAGGGGTGTAGCATTCTGCGGTGTCAGATAGCTGTTTAATGGCTGAGCTCTGACAGTCTCACACTCTTAACAGAGTGTGCAGTGCCCCAGCAGAAAGCAGCTGGTCTCTCTTTGCAGGGAAGCTGGGGCTGTAAGGGCCAGAACCCACTGTTGTTTTGGTGTTCTATATCCATCTGTTCTGTAAAAACACCAAACAAACCAAAACCACACAAACAAAAACCAAAACAAAAACCCCACACTGCAATCTAAACAAACAAAAAAGATAACTATTGTAACAACAGATACCTTTAAGTTCCAGGACTATTTGCTTAAATACATTTTCATTAGCCTACTCTAGAAATGTACAATGTACTATCCAACCCCCCCCCCATATCCAATTATTATGTAGTCACCTGTAATAGCTGTTAAGAATGTTAAAAGTGGAGCAAATGGAAAATCCTTTCATGTTATTATTTTACAGTGCCCTCAAGCATGCTAGGCTCTTCAGATCTACAAAAAAAATTAAACCATTTATTTATGATTGTGGGGCTTGTTAAGCTGCAAGCAGCCGTTGTGGGTAACTTTTAAAGCAGATTGCAACATATTTACCTGTTTTATCCTAGCAAACTCAGAGGCAGAAAGCAAAACCAGTCACCTGTGGCACTCAGAATTCTCTTACTGATAATTTAAATTGGTATAATAACAGATGCTTTTTCTGCCTTAGGGGGTAATTAGAGAAAGTTGGTGATAACAGTGGCAGCTTGTTGTTAGATTATTATCCAGTTAATTCAGCTACCTCTATGTTTCCTCTTATCTATTTAGATTATGTTTTTCATGGTCATTCAGTCCTCAAGCCTACATTTTAAAAATTTTTTTACTGGTTTCTAGAAATGAAAACATATTCTTTTCACACATGAAACATGAATAATGTAACAGTTTAACCCACTTTGCTATTGAACGGCTGTTAAAATAAAAAAGGCTGCTTTTCAAAGTTTCTGTGCACTGTAGAAATCTGTCATTGCTCCACCAGGCTGTTGCAGTACAACAGATGATAGTATAGTGTTTCTGCATTAGTTCTGTCTGCTGAGGATTTACATCCTCTTCTTATCTTGATTTGGAAAGACAAGCTACATTAGGCTCTGTCTGTACCTGTGAATAGAATGGGCCAGGCAGCATGGCACATAGGGCTGGTAACCACCATTCTTACTAAAATTGCACCACCACCGCCCCTCACACCCCTATGCCCAAAATACCTGCATCCAGGGAGTGATCCCTGACCTGGGATAACCTTGAACTTCCCTGGGATCTGTTTGGGAAAACACCAGCTGACATGAGCCAAAACTGCTAAGGAGTATCCTAATAATTTAACACCACAAATTGTTGTGTGCCTAGGTCATCGTGACTGCAGTAGCTGTACACAGATACAGTTGGAGTGTGTGTGTGCATATAAATATACACGTGCACACACACACACTGTAATATGGGGCCTTTCATCTTTGTTGCTTTTGGTTGGACTTCAAATAATGAAAGTTACTTTCAGCTGGCTACTTGAGGAGTGAACTCCTTAAAGGGCACATTGAAAGTACATTGGCAAGAATTTTACTTACAGAGGCTCTCAGACAGACATTTGAAAATCTTTAATTGTCACTGGGAGGAAATCAACTTAAGTATGACATTGTTTCCCATGCAAAATATGCAGAACAATTAGCCTGACTATGAGCAATTAGACAATGCATTATCTGTTTGCACAATGATTATGAAAACTAATTGTGGGGTCAGGCCTGTGTTTGCCTATACACCTCGCTAATGAGTTGGTGTGCTGTAAACTAGACAGTCCACTTCAAAACACATCTCTGCCTTAGTATGTTGTATTTGAAAAAGTGTGTCTGGTTGATTTTAAAACAACCTAACCCTCAGGGAGCAATTTTACTTGAATTCTTCTGTTTCTTTTCTGTTATTGATTCCATCCATCTGCCAGAGAAGGTACAAAGGCTTTAACAAAGTTCTATTATTTTAGCTCTACCTCTTGAATTTACCCTGTCTATGCAATAGCCTAAAAATAATCAATGTCAGTATCTTTTTTTCCCCTATTTGTGACAAGTGCTGTGATCTTAGTTCTTCCTAATCTCAGTCTGATAAAACAATAGCAGCAATATTTAACTCCAACATCCTATTTAATATCCTGCCCAAATGCAGCTAGGATTTCTTGTTTGACTTGAGAATTAGCAGCTTTCATCTTTTCCATTCAAATATCTCTGCTTTCACCAAAATTTCTAAGATTTTCAAATTGTGGCAAGTGGTTGTAAAAATACATGCCTAGGAACTTTCCATTGCCATCTTTCTTTGGAGTAGGAGTTACTTTGATAGGAAACAAGCCTGTGTCTACTGAACACAGTTTAGCATAGTGAAGACTTCCTCTGGGCTTCTGCAAGTTGAAATAACCTCAGTTAGTTGAGATTTGAACTATATTGCTAGCAGCTTTAATTGAAATATTCGAATGAGACACTGTCATAGAGACTTTTTTGAAGCAAGTAGCAATGTTTTCAGTTTAGTAAGGAGTCTCTTAAACGGGGAAATCATGCAGTGCTAGAGAATCATAACTTAAGCATTGTGCTTTATTTACTTAAATTTATTCTTCTCTGACACTCATTATTGTAGCTTCTAATGTTCTGTCCATCCTTCTAAAAGAAGAAAACTTTTTGTGTTACGATCTGCTTGACTCCTTGACAATCAGTTTGTGGTGCATCTTGTGTTTCCTATATGCTTCGAGTTCTATCAATATTTTTTTGATGAACTTTTTGTCTTTGACTGGTGTAGAGAACACATTGGATTTATTTTTTTCTTGCTTACTTACCTTCATTTAAAATAAATTACTTTTTTCAAACCGAAAATAAACCGTGTGTTTTGTAAGGAAAGTCACTATTTTAATAGAACCGAGTAATTTTTGACCTTCTGCATGGGTCATTTGCAAACACAAACTAAATGTCTTTGATATTTGTAATTATTTGCTGAATACTTCAGAGCATTCAGTTGTTCTCAGACTGAGTTTACAAGATTTTTACATCAGTTACTCATTCTACATAATGCAATTGGTGATTGTATTTTTCTACTTCATTACAAGACTACTTTTTTTAAAGAGGAAAATGAAAAATAGTGAATCAGACTTCTGGGGAGAATAATGAGTGATTTTTACTTTTCTGAAATGCTCATTTTAATGTATTAAGCAGTCATATTTTGAACAACAGTGAATACTACATCAAAATATGCTTTTTCATCTTTCTATTAATGCTGTTATATGGGAGAGTATAATGCTTGTTTCCATTAAGTTTCAGATTAAGGCATATTGAGTCAAATAAAATACAAAGAGGTCAAAGTAAAACTAATGATGAAGTGGAGCTGGAATTAACCTTTTTTTGCTGAATTTCTGTCATTTTCCTGTTTAGTTTTCAATGTATCCAGTTCTACATGGATGCCCCCATTGTCTAGGCAGTCAGAAACAGTCCAGCAGAACATTGTCACCCTTGTATCAAGCAGCATAAAAGTGGCTGTGAGAATGTGATTTTATGCAACCTGCCACAGATCTGTTTCTCAGTGTTTTACTTTGTTCAGTTACCAGTTGCTTGCTGGTAAATGCTAAACCAGCTATATTGGCTCGTAAGCCTGTTGTGCCGGTATTTTCCTTTCTCCTTTCTGTTTTTCGTGTTTTGTTTTGTTATTTTAAAGTATCTGATGTTTTACAACTTTTCTTTAAATAGCATAGCACTATAGGGCATAACCAAAAATTTCTTCCCACGTAGTTCAGTACATCTCAAACTGTTACTTCATCAGAGCTGAAGATGCATGGATAATCTAAGATAATTTCTCTACTTAGCCAGCAGTTGTTTGTCCTCAAGGACAGCTTCTCATAGGCTTTATCCTGCTCTTGCACAAATTAGCCAGACTGTGTCCCAGTGCTCACTTTTTAAGGAATAAATTATTGATAATTAAAGCCTTGTATCTCTGACCAGGGGTATAATTTTGGCACCAGGCACAATACACAGTTGGTACTCAGTAAAAAGTCTGTCACATTAAGTGAAAATGTCTCTTTAGTGTTTCTATGTAGATAGGAATAAAAGACAGTCTTTATAATATTTCCTAGATTGTCCCTAATTTTGAAGTTTTACTTACTTTTCTCTTTATAAAAGAAGAATAGTCTAAATGCTACAGGTTTTCATAAGAAATATTGCTAATATTCTTACGTATTAGCAGCTTGGAGGATGTGTAGTGCTTAACTCAGCCCTCGTAGAAGGGAATATCAGCAAGTGTGGTTTTAATGTTTGTCTTTGTCCAAGCCTACAAAGGCTGGAGGAAGTAGGAGAGTGCTATCTCTTGGAAATTTTTTTGTGTGTGTGTGTTTTTCTTTTACATGTACACAATGTATCCAGAATTTTGAAAAGTAAATAGTGATCTGTTTTGATACCTATTCATGAGTTTTTGAAGAAGCAGACTCATCTTATAAAAGCAGCATTTGATGATTTCTGAAAAGTTACTGAATGTGAAGATTTCTCTTTTTGAAGGTGCATTGAAGTGCAGAGTTCCTTGTTAGTTATAAAAACCTTGGATGCTTTCGTCTCTTTGTGCCTGTTTTTCTGAAGTTGTTTTGGAACAAACACTTCACTTTTGTCATAGATACATGGCTCAGGCCATTTATTTTCCATGTGCAGCATACAGATTGAAGGGGAACAAAATGGGCTCATTAACTTCTCAGTTCTTCTCTGCTATATAAATTGGGTCTGGATGACTACTGTCAATATGCTTTTGGATTATTCTTTCAAACCCAAGGCTGTAAGTGACAAATGGCAACATGCTGAGTTGCGCTGCGACATGACAGTGCAAAGCGAATTGGGTCAATCTGCACAGAGCCTCAGCAAGACTCTCCCGGTACTGTTCATGTGGATATGATGTAACTCCTCCTTAGCTGTCTGGCTTCACTGTCTGATGCAGGTGAATCAACTGTATAGCTTCCAGGAGATGAAGTCCATGTGCTGGAAGGATTGATTGAAGCTTGGCTCGGGAGTTCCAGCAGAGATGTTTTTTAAGGCATCTTCTGAAGGAGGTGAACGCTTTAAAATAGAAAAATGAGTATGCTCAGAGAGCTTTCTCCATTCAGTAACATAGAGAAGCTAAGTGTAATGCTTTTGCCCCTTTTTTGTACAATCTCAACGCAACTTCTAGAAATGCATGGGAATTCTTACTACCTTTCTTCTTTCCTATGTACGCTAAAGCACTGTAGTGGCAGGAGTCATTCACTTTGTACGTCCTGAATAAAGGCACATTCTGCTACTCTGAAATTCAATGAGGCCTTACTCTCAAAGATTTTCAACCTGATTTTGTAACCATGCACAGTCTCATGACTGTTACAATAAAGCTCACAGAGTTGCCTTGGCTTAGTTCAGTTGGGTGTCTGTTTCTGTACATCTGCCACATCTCCTGCCCATGTAGAATATCCATTTTAATTTACTTGCACTGGGATTATAGGTTGTTATGACTTTTCAGGCAGATCTGCACTTTTAGGAATAGTTGGTAGATACTGGGGTGAGTGTGACAGTGCATAGCAGTTCAAATATTTTTAAAATGTGAAACACTTTGTAAAGGGAAAAAATTACAACATGTATCCTTTTTTTTTTTTTCCTTTGGCCAAAGCTGAAAATATTCTCTTAAGAACTTGAACTTGCTTGCCTTGACTCATTGACTTTCTATATTTTTTCCTTCCTCTTGCCAGTTGGATGTAAAATCTATCAAACATGATTACTGAGCGGTGAAGCCTATGAAGAGCGTAGTCAGTTAAGCCAAAAAAGAGAAATATAGCACATAAACTAGTCAGAAATCTTCTTAGGATGAATGGGGGAAATTTGCAGAATTAATCATTGATGAATGCTAGACAACTCAAGTTCTGGAAGGGTACTTGGAATAATACCACTTGGACAGTAAATAAAACCTTTTAGAAGTCTTCAAAGAATGCAGTGGTTACATAAACACTGCCATGGACAATGTGTTCATTTCCAAGTCCTCTTGTGCTACTGTGTAAAGGCAGGACTAGGAGAAGGCTAGAATATCTTTGCATGCAATTGTACCAATGACCTCTGGAGGAGGAAGAAAGGAATCAAAGGGGCAAAACAGTCATAGAGAGCAGTCAGAGCAAAGATGCTGTAAGGAGCAAGTCGAGATTGAAATATGTTTAAAAATACAGGCTTGTGGCTCTAGTTAAATGGTTTGGTTTCACTGACATTATTGTACAAACATCATCTTTGGGTGTAATTCAAACAAAAGTGGTCCCAAGTATTCACCATTTTGGATAAGCTGAGGGACCCCTTCCTCAGCCAGACTAAATGAGTAGACTTGTCTTCAAACAAATGTGGTAGTCTTTGTACCAAGTACCAGTTCCTTATAATGGTGTAGGTAAATGGTTTACTACTGGTCAGCATTGTGCTGGTAGCAGCAATGGTGTGAAAGCAAAATGTTGTGGAAGACTCCATATAGTTAAATCAAATGCATTTGTTTACCAGATTTTCCAGAGTTTCTGAACTCTTCTTGGTAGGTACCACAGCTAAAACTGTATTTACTAAGGTGATACTTATACTAAGATATTTATTTTTATAAGAAAGAAATGTGGGATCATCTTCGCTGCTTATGTGAATAGCACTTGATCTGTTCCCAGTTACTTGCATAGCTTATCTGTCAGTCAGTTTATAGTTCAGCTTCTTTTACAAGATGCTGTACACTGATGCTCACTCAAGCTCTCTGCATTTTCACTTTGATTGCCTCACCTGTTTGACATTAGTCAAGTCGCAGTTTACTTTGAAAAAATGCTTCTTTGCTGAAATAGTGAAACTTGACTGAATACTGGAGGCAATGCCTGGGAAGTGAGTTTTGAGCTCAAAAAATTTGATATTCTTTGTGAATATTTGAGTGTAATACCTCCATCCACTGTGTAGGATGGAAAAAATGCCATGAGACCTTTTTTTTTTTAATTGGGCCTACCAGCCAGAATTTCAAATATTGAAACACTCTTTATTAGCTGCTTTTGAATAAAGAATAGGTAAGAATTAGTCAGAACTTTGGCAATAATTTACGGTGTAATAAATTTGTTATGGTTGCAGCTCTTCTATGAAGTAGTGTACTCACAAATAAAGTAGTTATGTGAAGCTTTGTTTGGATTTTATTTGCACAATTTTATTGTGTTTTAGTGGAATTTTAACATAATCTTGGAAATAATAATGTCAAATTAGCCAAAACAAACAATAGAAAAATGCAGGCTGTTCTTTTCAGTAAAATCACTACAGGCTCATAGGAATATGAGTAACAGTAGATAAATTTGGGTTTCACTCAGCTGATGTTATTTTCAGAATGGCAAGCTTGTAGAATCAGCAGAAAAAACATTAGCACTGATTATAACTAATGTTTGGCTGTATTGCATGAAGTATTTAAGCACTGTATAGTCCGAGATATTAAATTTTGCATATTCTCAAAGCTTTTTTTTTTATTTTTTTGAATGGTGGTCTTACAATGTAATGGTAGTGTGGTATCTTTAAAATATACTGGGCCTTTTTCAGGAGAGATGTAAAATAGAGTAAATTAACATCGGTGACACTTGGTGTAAACCAAAATGTAAAATGTGGCTCTCTAAACTGTGAAATTTACTTGCTTTTGTGGATTTATGTCTTCAGTTGTGCTTAATCACTTTCTCTGTTTAGTGCTGTATTCATTCTGTCATTTTTCAAGTACTTATATATGCTTAAGCTTCATCTATGTCCAAGCAGTTTGCTA
This sequence comes from Pterocles orientalis, assembly GCA_011057875.1. NCBI lineage: Eukaryota > Metazoa > Chordata > Aves > Pterocliformes > Pteroclidae > Pterocles > Pterocles orientalis. The sequence continues at coordinate 80,550 of WKFP01014908.1, read as the reverse complement.
AATGAGGCTGAATTTTCACTGTGGCTTTTCAGGAGGGGTTAGCAGCATAAATCTAAAAATGTGCGTTTGCAAAATATGCATGACTTCTACAGGAAATTCACCATTTCTTGGGGTATCTGTATGTATGTGTATATATATGTATGTGTGTGAAGATCAGACAAACAAACTCGGGCAACTTTTAAAATCTTATTCATACAGGCAGAACTTTATCCTTAGGAAAGTGGACGTGTTTGGTTTCAGAGTTTTTTCATAGATGAGCTTGCCTAAATGCAGCTTTAAATCTCGACTGCTTGGCTGTAATTCTCAAAGGACTATTTTTAAAGTGGACACCAGAGGCTGCCTAAAAATAAAACTGGACCAATTTCTTTGAGTTTTTTCTCTTTTTGAGTTAAAATTTACCCATACAGCCAAATGAGTCAATTTCGTCTTCACCACTTACAGCTGGTGTGATGGAAAGAAATAGACTATTTAAATAGCCGTGACAGTCATAGTTATTGCAAAAGGGTGAATGGGGAGGAAAATGAAATAAATTAATTAGGAAAAAGTCTAGGCCAACTATGACTAGTAGTGTGATAACTTACAGTAAAGAGAAAATTACTTAAACCGTGACATGAAAGCCGTCTATTTATAAAAACTCATAGTGGCAGTGCTCTACATTCTGTCCTTGCTCAACATTATACTAGCATGGTGACTGGGAGAACTTGAGTCCATGTATTCACCATTAAAATTACATTTTTAAAAAACCCTTACTTACTAGGCTTAACATCAGATCACTGAAACCTTTTGAAATGCTAAGGGATGAGTAAACCTGTTTTGCAAATATACAAATAATGTAAGAATAGAAATTATCACTATACAGAGTTTGGTGGTTTTTTTTTTTAAAGTGAGAAGGTTTACTTGTATCCTGAGGGTGCTGTGTTCCTATATTTTCCCAGTCTTCTCCATAATAACTTCACCAATTATACAATTGCGCCTGTTTTTTTACACAGATCAGAAAATACCTTGTTCAGTCAAAGTGGCATCTAATTTTCCCATTTGCTTTTAAGCTGCACAGTTAACTAAGAGCTTGAGTCTCTGTCGAATTACCACCAGCATTCTTAGTTTGTCTTGCCCATTATTTTAGATAAAACCTGTTTTACATGACTATCCAAGGGACAAGGGGAAAATAATTGCCTATCAAAGAGAACTTTTTAAAAATAATGGGTGTTCTTACTCTTTATTTTGAGAAAAAAGATCAGTGAGACTAACCAATAAAATATTAAACTAGTTAGAAGAGATCTTCCATAAAATTCTAAATTCACTTTGAAGTATTGGAAAAGGTGTAGAAGGAGGGTCTGCCCTTTGTTTCTGTCGCTGTTTGTTCTTTTTTTCTTCTATGCCCTTTTCTTCTCAGCTCCCTGGAGGCCTTTGCTTACAGTGTGATAGTAACATTGTGTGTGCCATAAAAAAAGCAAATACAGGAGTTCAGTTATAATCTTAGCTCTTGCTGCCCACACAGATTAATGAACTCTCTTCCCTTAACCTTGCATATTGGTAACTGGGAAGCTTATAAGGACAAATAAGATAGAAAAGAAGGTTATGTACCATATTGAGCTTCTATTATTCCTTGTTTTTCAAAGGTGACAGAAAGAAATTTCACCCCAAAAAAAGAGATTAGAAATGGTCCCTGCCAGGTTCCTACTGATGTTTCCTGGAGAAATGTTCTGGGTAGGATTTTGCTTCTACTCTGTCTGTTGTCTTCCTGCCTAGATGCCCTAATCACCCATGTCTGTCACAGGCAGAACTGCTGAGCTCTCTCTTTACTGAACTAGGTTATGAAATTATACACCTGCTATATAGGAAATACTGTATTGATTTTGTTGGATAGGAAGCACGAGACTCGACTATGACTAAGAAAATCTGTGTGGATGGACTTGGCTCAGTGTCTTCATGGGGCTTTAGATTCCATAGCAGTATGTCTAATGGAGGAGAAGAATAAACAGGAGAACTGATCTCACTTTTCTACAGAGCATTTATCTGGGCCACCAGATTATTATTATCAGTATAGCACTGCTGTGGGCTTGTGGCTGCTGGGATGCATGCTAATATTGGACTGAGAAGCAGTGGTGGTCAGCCATGGTATGAGAACTTCATTGTACAAAAACTTGTCGTCTGGTTATTTCAGTTCAGTTTGTTATTGGACAACTGGCTATACAGTGCAACTCAGATGGAAATCTAATCTGCAAAAGATGTTTGCTTGTAAGATCCTGGGAACCTTCTCAATGCTCAACACTTACTGCTTTCCTCTTGTGCCTAGTTGGAGTTTCCAAACCACACAGGTCTCTTAAGTGGGCATATACATGTATTCATTATTTCCTAGTGCCAGTGCAAATGCTTCAACTTCAGAGGCACTGACGGGCCTTTTTCACATTGTGGAAGATATTTTCATACAACTGAGTGTGCAGAGTTGAAGTGTTGCATCATACAGGAGTATCTGGAACCGTAGAAGTCTGCTGGAATGAATAACAGGGCATGGCTACTATGGACTGTGATGAGATAGTTCCTTGTTATTGTGTGAGACTGGGTGTACCGCTTTCTTTCTGGGCTGTGAGACTCTTGACAGGCACTTAGGCACTGGAAAGAAATGCTGTAAACATAAATGCAAACTGTCACAGCAAAATATCTATTGGAGTCCAGAAAATGAAGTTAGAAACTAGTTATCTTCATGTTTGAAGGCAAGGCCTATTTAAATTCATATAATGTAACCATATTAACACGTGGTTATTAATAGAAATGGATAATACAGTTGTGCTATTTCTAAGCTATTTTCAAACACGTCTGTCTCCATTTCCTGGCTGCAAGCTTGTAAATAGTTTGCCTGAGCTGGAGTGTTTGTCTTGTGTATTCTTACCTGCTGTTATCACTACACAGTTTGTTTGTAACCCAATGGCTTTTTGAAAAAAAACAGCAACAAAAAAGGTCTTTCACGTCTGTTTGTGTCTGCAGTTGTGCATTCTGTCCCCCTCCAAGACCAACACAGCCTTGTCCATTGGGAAATGCTCCAGGGGACTACTGCTTTAAAACTCTTCGCAATCCTCCAACAGCATGAGTTCAGTATTTCCTGGAACAAAGCTGCTTTGCTTCTTTCAAAATTCATCTGTTTATTTTACAGGTGATGGATATTTGAATAAAAAATGTAGAAAGCCCAGATACTTACCATCTTATTGCTAGTCTGCTGTGTTTCTGTTGCTACACTTTTGAAAAACATTAGTGCCTTCTCTTCACTTAGCTGTGATAAAGTTTACTTCCAAGAGAGCCTTTTCTGTCTTACTGCTGGGCTGCTAAGAGGTTTCTTGTGTTACTATCCTCCGCACTACTGCTCTGAAGCAAAGGCAGGCGTGTGGGCGGCTGACTTCTGTGCAGAGGGAAGCAGTGCCTGGGCTGGTAACTGCATGGATGTGTTTTCAACTGAATGGCCCCGGAAGACATTTGTGGGAGATGTTATCCTTGACAGGAGTCAGCACCAGATACAGGCAGACAGTGGAGAATGAGGGAGATGCTCAGTTCTGTTGTTTAGCAGCGCTGTCTCGGCCAATTGATTCAGGAATAGAACAGAAGGTGTTCCTAAGAGAGCTGAGTTTTCTTGCAGTATGAATACCAAACTGAACTGTTATTTTTTAATTCTATTATATTTTTTTTATGACACATATAGATAAGGATAAAGTGCATTGCCAAATCAGGAATTCCGCAGTGCTTGTTTCACAGCTGTAAACATTTTGGAATCATCACAGTCCCACTGCTTTGGGACACTTACCTCATTACATCTTGCCTTCAGTAAAAGCTGAATGCAGGAACTAGCCAGCATTAACTTTTTCGGTTGTTTTTGACTCCTTTATTTGGTCCTTCAGATATTGCATACTGGATGCAATCTGTTGTAACTTTTAAGCTACATGGGGTATGCTAGAGTTTCAGCTGCCCAACTTGCATAACAGGAGGGAGAGGGAAGGGAAAGGAGAATGAGTGTGAACAGGCGTGAAGACAACAAACTTAGGTGACTTCTGGAATTGCAGCTGGATTGTTGTGGAATTTGATACAGATGGAAAATAGAAGTTGAGAAGCGTAAAATTTCCAGTGTGGGTGGAGAATGGTGCTAAATGCCAAGCAGGCAAGTAGAACTGAGAGTCTCTTTCCAACTAATAACAGACAGCTAGCAATGGAAAAAAAAAGTTTGTTTCCCAATGTAGCTGTTTTGTAATAAATCACTAATAGTTACTGGTAAAGCTCAGGTCATCACCATTTACTGCTTTCCTGTCCATAGAGTTCTTTTCCACCCTGGTTTCAGTATGATTTTTTTATTATATCCTTATTTAATATCTTACTGTATGCAGTCAGATGGTTCATGTGGCTGTGAAATCTTTTTTTGGTCAGACTATAAGACATATAGCAGGTGAACAGTGGTTTTGAGAATTCTGGTTAGCTGTCATTCTTTAGTATGAAAGTAGCATTACTTCTAAGAATGAAGTGCTGTTCCTTATAGTGTGAGCACATAATACTAGTATTGCTAGACATCTCTGCTCCTGGTCTGTTCTCAGATCCCCTGTTCAAGTTCTGATGCTTTGTTTTGGCATCAGGCCCAGTTCCAGAAGCAAATCTTTTCTCTTCATTTGCTCCAGATATGTTTCCTATGTGTTCATGTGACTCTCCTTCAAAAAAAGAATGAGCATGCAGCAAACAATTCGTAATTAAAAATGAATAATGAAAAGATGGCTTTTCCTTTAGGAAACAGCTCCAGTAACTTTTTTAAGAGGCAGGTCCCCAGCTTGAGAATGCATGACGATACTTAGGCTGTCTGATACTTTCTCATATAGAGGAAAAGGGGAAGGTCAAGGCTATCCTGCTTGATAGCCGCTAGATATTGAGAGTGCTCTTGGCTACTTGTCAATCAAAGGTAGATCCAAAATGACCTGAAAGAATCTGATATTCTAGATGGACTTATGCCCTTTTGATGACAGAAATCCTTTGTAATGAATGGCCCAAAAACTTTTCTGCTATCATGCGAGGCTTTAGAAGAAGCTGTAAAAGCTTTTGAATATTTGTATGTGTAATAGTTCTGGATCAAACTTGGACTAAGTGGAGGTCATTAGTAACAAGAAAGCGTTGCTTGATTTTTTCAGAAGAATCTGACTATTAAAATGTAGAGCATCTCTGTTTTAATGGGAACAATTAAACTCTGTGTGTGTGTAGGAAATGCAGTGTAAGGGTTGTAATCACTTGGCTTTTATTGTTCTAGGAGAACCTTTTTTGTTAGTCTCGAACTTCTGAGAGGAAGATGTCATTCCTGCAATTTTGTCTTCTACAAAAGACTACAAGAATCTTCGCAGTAGTACTTAAAAGTCCACTTTCAGCTACGACAGAAAATAAGTCTGTGTTATAAGTAGTGCATACCAGAAGTGGAAATTACTTAGTTCAACAAGCTTTCCAAATTTATAGGTGGTTCCCTTCAGAGAGAACTGACACTGCATGCACGTGGTAATTATCTCTGTGAAAGAAGCACACATGCTCTTCTGATTGAAACTTAGAATTTAAGAGCAAAGTTGGGTGTGAGGCAGTAATTGAGAAGTCATTTGAGATGCAAAAGAAATTAAAATGGGATGGGTCTGTGTACAACTGGAAACTATTACCATGTGGTGTTGTTCATAAATAATATTAACATGAAGTTTTCCTTCTACTGAATTTTAAATAGTAAGTGTAGGGCTTGGAGAAGGGAGATTGGTTGTTCTTTTATCCTATACATTTCTAAAGTATTTGGAATGCAGTCTTCGTGTTTTCAAGTCTTGCAGCAGCTGGAGGAGACACATCACAATGCTGATGTCTGTTCACAACAGGCTGTGTTTTGAAATCATAGCCCAAGCAAAGGGAAATGCATAATTTTACCACCTCTCCCAGCTGTCGTCACAAGAAACTCTGACTCAGACACACCTGTGAGTCAGAATTCCTGGTTTCCTTCCTGCTGCATGGTAGTAGTAAATTGCCTCATTTCAACTGTAACCTTTACTGCTGTTCTCAACCTCTGCGATGTTTCACTTAATCTGAACAGACAGCAGAAGTTAAATTAAGCTGTCTCTTACTGTCCTCATCCAACCCATCTATTCTGAAAAGTGGACAAACAGTCAGAAAAGTACTCTGTTCCTCTGTGCTTGAGCACAAAATTCAGGTAAAGAATTATAAAGGGACTTCTCTTTTTCCCTGAACTGGTAAGTAACCAAGCCATAAACTACATAGCAGGAACTGGACTGAAGAAAATCAAAGGTCACTATGTTTCCTGAATGCAGTGGAGGCTCTTACACAACCCGCTTCTCTGAAGGATAGCTGTGTGGTTTATTTAAATTAGTTTTCTTTCCTCTTGTTTCACAAGTGGTTGTGCTGTTGACTGAGCACGTGTTGTTGTGTTACACTTTCACTTTCCAGAATATAATTCGCTATTGATTTTTAACCTCCTCTTAAAAGTACCAGCTTATTTTTTTCAAACACAATCCATTTATTTTGGTGCTTCACTTTTTGGTTGTCTGCTGTGGTTGCTTCAGAGGGTCTGATGAAGTGCTGAATTACCTATTTTGCTGAGACATTTAAAGTTGGGTATCTGAAATAAGAGATAATTTAGAAAGAAAAATTGTCTTTGCATTGATAGTTGTAGTGGAAGAATACCTACTTAGACATGTAGACAATAATTTCTAACTAGTGAAAAAAACCCACCCTACAATATATTTAGACATCAGTAAGAAATGAAATCAGTTAACAACAGGAGAAACAAATGGTCTGTGGTTAATTTGATCACTTCCTTTGCTACAAAAAAGCAATCATCAAGTTTTAGAAGGCTTATTGAAATGTGACGGGGACAGCCCCTAAGAAACAGTAGCAGGAACATCCACCGCTAATCATTTTACTTTGCCAGTTTTTATTCAAGTCCTGCAATTATTCTGCTCACAAAAAGGAAATATGACAAAGATGGTTTTGTTTGAACAATGACAGAATAAATATTCAAAAGTACAGCTGCTGAAACTTCTTACAGATTTAAATTTTCATTAAAGAATACTTTATAATAAAATGTAGCACACGTAACATAACTAACAAACCTTGTACAGAAGTTGTCTTTGCTTTTGTTTTGTTAAGCACAACCTGCTTCAAGCTGGGGAATACTGGAAGAAGGAGTAAGGGTGTTAAAATGCTAAGCGCCTTTTGCTTTATGAGAATAGTGGGACACAATCAGAGAATCCAGAGAATTCAGCATGGTTTGAATTCTAAATTATACACAGAAATTTAAATTTGAGATGGAGCCAGAGCTAAAAGAGGCATATCCTGTGGGTCTGATTTTGAGTTAGATTAAGAGAGCAGATAGCTTGAAAAAAAAAAATCATTAATTTTATTATCTAGCCCAAAATCTAGTAACGACAGTCTAAGAGCTTGGCCCTGGCAGATCTGAAACAACCCTGATCTTCTTTCAGTATCAAGTCTGAATTTGGCTGTTGTTCAAAATACAGATTAAGAAAGTACATCCGTGGCAGATTTTTCATTTTAAACAGCTTATTCGTTATTTGATAAGCAGAATCATTATTTCCCTTTCACCCCACATTCCAGTGCTTTCACACCGTATGGCTGTTTCATTGCGCATTAACTTTTAAACAGGACACTTTTGTATGCAAAATTTGCAAATTTAGGGTATGGAACTGCTCTTTCCCTTTCTAAGCTGTTGGAGTATTTCTGGAAGCATTTAGTAGTAAAACCTGCAGCTGTTTTTCTTTGTAAACACTTAACTCTTAGGAGTTTTTTTCAAAGTCTGTCACTGCTCAGCAAACAATTCTCTGGGGTGTTCTGCTGGGATGATCGGCCATCTGCCTGGATTTGGTATTCATTCAGGACTTCTCCCCTTCAAAGGCTTGTCTTCCTGAGCAGTTGCTAGTTCCTTTGCTTAGTTGGCATCATCATCAGTGTGCAAGAAATCTTCCAGTAAGTAAGTGTAACCTACTCACCTGTGACCCACACTGAAGAGGCTCAAGAGAAATAAGACAAAGCTACCAAGTGCTTAAGGTAAAAAGACCAAAAGAGTTTAGTCGTTAGAAATCCTAGAGCAAAAGCAGCTTCTGTAAGCAAGACGATGTCCACATGTACAGAGCTCCATCAGTGGATACGTGTCACATCTGTAAGACACTTAATGAAAACTTCCAAAGAAGAACCCTCTTAATCTGATTTCTAGCAAAAAAATCAGCACTTTTCCTAATGGTAACAGGCATGCAGTGTGTTATCTTTGCACTGCAGCAAGAAGAATCTGTAATGGTCATTAGTCTTTGTTATAGATATATATAATTTACTGTCTTTCCATCTTGGCACAGAATTCTGATCTTTATTTCATTTAAGTTCTCTACCAGATATTTGTGTATTCACCTGTTTTAGGATGCGAGACCTAATTTTGTATTTTTTTGTGTGTATGTTTGTGTGCATTTTTTGTGAATTTGATTTGAATGATGCTGGCTATCTTCCAGTTATCCTCTGTGATGAAAGTGGGCATTTGCAACTGAGAAGCTGCTGTTATTTGCAGAAAATCTGTTCTTAAGAACCTATTCTTGCATGTAGTTGACACTGGTTTGGTTTGGGTCTTTTTTTTTCTTTCTTTTTTTTTTTTTTTTTTTTTTTTTTTTTTA
>WKFP01014908.1:45519-71855 GCA_011057875.1 Pterocles orientalis | reverse complement strand
TTTTTTTGACTTAAGCCATAGAAATCGCCTAGGACAGCTACACAAAAAGTGTGAAACAGAACTCAGGGGAAGAAATAGAGTAGTCATTGCATTCTTTTTATCTTTGGTGGTTTTTTCCCTTTCATTTCTACTATGTTGCATGTAATTTAAAGACTAACATACTGAGTCTCCAAGTGTAGGTGGAAATATTGAGGGCAACTGACATAAGTTTCAGTTGCAACAAATAATTACCATCTAGAAACTCTTCCAAAAATCTGTTCCTGTCAGATGAGTAGCCAGTTTGCAAGTAGAATTGTGGCAAGTGCAGCATAAACCGTGAACATGGTTCAGTTGAAAGGAGGGATATTGTGTTAAAGAATACATTTTATTTGGGTATTCATAAATATATTAATCTACCAGATTGTATTCCTTTAACAAGCCATTTGTGATGGTTCATTTTCTGTGTTGTTGCTCTTTGTAATTATTAACAGACTGTCTCTATACCTAAGTTCATACCCTCTGTTAAATTGAGTAAGAGTCTGCATCAACCAGCAGCTGGAGTGGGATTGATAGTCTCTTGTCTCTCTTCCTCTTTTTGGGACGTTTAACACTACAATTTACACTTTTGGGTAAGTATAAGTTTTTGACTGCTGTCTGGCCAGTCTGCTTTCAAATGGGCTCCAGATCCTGGGATGCTTACTTTACACAGACCATTAACGGATGGAGGAATTATTTTCAGAAGCAGGAAATGGTAGCAGCAGAATAGGAACATATTTTTATTCTGTTAAGGGTTCAAAGCATACTTTCAAGGCGGAAGCATGTTTTTCTGCTTGCATCTTGATTTATATTATTTACATGCTTTTGGAATGACCTTGTGCATGGTTTTCTCCATGAATCGGGCCACCAAATATTTAGGCGAAATTCCTCCCTGCTAGAAAATATTTCATCATGGATGCATAGTTTTCAGGATAGGTATATACAACTTAGCAGGCAAATACTTAAAAGCTCTTAATTTAATTGCATTTGGAAATCTAAGACTTGTTGAAGGTAAATGACTTGTGATCTTGAATGATAGAAAGTGGCAATAGTAATACACAGAAAGTAAGTGTAGCTCATATTTTAAAATATATCTGAATTGCATGTATGTAGTATTTTGTAGACTCTGACAGCTGTGGGAATCTTATGGTTTCTTTAACCACATATGTGCTCTGTACCCCTAATAAAGATTGTTGTCATTGTACTTTCGTGTTGCACATCAAGCTCACTACTCTGGACTTCAAGAGAGTGGACTTCGACCTCCTCAGGGACATGTTTGACAGAGTGTTGTGGACCAAAGCCCTGGAGGTAAGAGGGGCCCAAGAAAGCTAGTCTGTATTCAAGGGCCACCTCCTTCAAGCACAGGAGCAGTGCCTCCCAAGAAAGAGGAAGGCAGGTAAGAATGCCAGGAGGCCTCCCAGGATGAACAAGGAGCTCCTGGACTTTGGAACAAACATATATATATGTGTATATATATATATATATATCTATATGGGGGTGGAAGCAAGAATGAATTAGCTAGGAGGCATACAAAGAGTCTGTCCCAGCAGCCGGGGATCAGGTTAGCAAAGCTAAAGCCCAGATAGAATTAAATCTAGCCAGAGACATAAAGGGGAACAAGAACTTCCGCAAGTACACCGGTGATAAAAGGAAGACTAGGGAAGATGTGGGCCCTCTCCAAAAGGAAACTGGAGACCTGGCCACAAGGGATACAGAGAAGGCTGAGGTGCTCAATGACTTCTTTGCTTCGGTCTTCACTTCCAAGGGCTCTGGCTGCGCTGCCCAACTTTCGGAAAGTGAAGGTAAGAACTGGGAGAAGGAAGATGTGCCCACTGTAAGTGAAGACCAGGTTTGAGACCATCTAAAGAATCTGAAGGTGCACAAGTCCGTGGGACCTGACAAGATCCACCCATGGATCCATCCATGGGTCCTGAGGGAACTGGCAGATGAAGTTGCCAAGCCATTAACTGTCATATTTGAAAGGTCATGGCAGTCGGGTGAAGTTCCCACAAACTAGAAAAGGGGAAACACAACCCCCAATTTCAAGAAGGGTAAATAAGATGACCCAGGGAACTACAGGCCAGTCAGTCTCACCTTTGTGCCTGGCAAGGTCATGGAGAAGATCCTCCTGAAGGCTCTACTAAGGCACATGGAAATGAAGGAGAGGTGACTGGTAATCAGCGTGACTTCACCAAGGGCAAATCATGCCTGACAAACCTTGGTGGCCTTTTATGATGGAGTTATGGCATCAGTGGATGAAGGAAGAGCAACTGACACCGAGATGCCATCCAGAGGGACCTGGACAGGCTTGAGAGGTGGGCCATGCCAATCTCATGAAGTTGAACAGAGCCAAATGCAAGGTCCTGCACATGGGTCAAGGCAATCCCAGGCTGGGTGAAGAATGTCTAGAAAGCATCCTTAAGGAGAAAGATTTGGGAGTGTCGGTAGATGGAAAAACTGAACATGAGCTGGCAGTGCGCGCTCACGGCCCAGAAGGCCAACCGGATCCTGGGCTGCATCAAGAGAAGCATGGCCAGCAGGTCAAGGGAGGTGATTCTTCCCATCTGTTCTACTCTCGTGAGACCCTACCTGGGGTACTGCATTCACCTATGGTCCTCCCAACACAAAAAAATACATTGAGTTGTTGGAGCAGGTCCAAAGGAGGGCCACGAAGATGGTCAGAGGTCTGGAACACCTCCCCTATGAGGACAGGCTGAGAGAGTTGGGGTTCTTCAGCCTGGAGAAGTGAAGGCTCCAGGGGGCCCTTACAGTGGCCTTCCAGTATCTGAAGTGGGCCTGCAGTACAGATGGGGAGGGACTCTTTATCAGGGAGTGTAGTGATACAATGAGGGGTAATGGAATTGTAAGAGGGCAGATCTAGACTAGATATTGGAAAGAGGTTATTTACTGTGAGGGTGATGAGTCACTGGAACAGGTTGCCCAGAGAAGCTGTGGATGCCCCAACAGTGTTCCAAGGCCAGGCTGGATGAGGCTTTGGGCAACCTGGTCTAGTGGGAGGTGTCCCTGTCCATAGCAAGGTCCCTTCCAACCCAAAGCATTCTATGATTCTAAATAATTTCATGAGTCTCTGGCAACATGGCTTCATGAAGACCTTGATTCAGATTTTGAAAGTTCCTGTGGTCAGTTTTTAAGAGTGAGTTAAACTTTTGGGGCTGCAAGTTCCCTTTACAAATAGGAGTCAGGAGCCCCTATTGAGTCCTTCCTCTTAGGTTATTTATATTAAGTCATGTGTAGGTGTTACAAGATAACCTTATAAAACACTTTTAGATATACTCTAGCTATGTGAATAAGCCTAGGCTGGGCTGCTTACATACAGGTAATCATTGATGTGTTTGCAGGACTGGCATCTAGAAGAAACAAGAAAATTTGGAACATATGGTGAACATAGTTGTAGCTCTTTGCTAGATATTTCCTGTTAAAGATTTCTGTGTCAGTGTGATTTACAGTGAAGTGAGAGTTGCCAATCTTTCCTTGTCGTCCAGGAAAACAAAGCACGTCTGTCTCTGTGTGACTGAGAGGTGAGTGAAGGAACTTTGCAGCCTGTGCCACCAAACCCAATCCAACTGCAACATCGCAGCAGTCATTTCTATTGCTCAAGTCGTTGCTTCTTTCAAGGAGTACTTACTGCTCCAATGTCAGCTTAAGCATAATAGGACCTGGAAAACATAGTTGATCCTTCTCCGATAAAAAATGTCTCTTTGTCTCTTCTTTGGGAATGCTGTAAGGAAGCATGCTGTGTGTAAAAGGACTTCCTTTCAAATTTCCTTCTAGCAGGAAGAGAAGTACATGCTTGTATACAAGAACAGAATTAACCGCAAACCTTCCTTTCCTTCCTCCCTGCTTCGTCTTTTTTAATTCTGTAGCTGGCATCAAAATGACAGCAGGAGAGAACTCATGTTTCCTATCTACTCACACAGGGGATGGGAACTTGAAGCATCAATGCATATCCTTCTTAAGCTAACAAGACAGCCATCGAGGCATTTTAAGACCTGTGTTCAGTCTTCAGTGCTCTTCATGAAGCTGCTTACAAAGGGCTTCTTTTGTTTTATGGCAATGTAATTTTTAATGCTGCTGACAGACTTGGATGCTGAAATTCAACCTCTGGTTATTCATAGAGCAGATATAACAGCCAGCTGCAGTTGCATTTTCTTGAGACTTCTCCCTGACCTTTGGGGACCACTTACTTGGGAAAGTGGAGAACTTGGTGTAATCCTTGGACTCTTTTCTAAGGTTGTATGAAATGTCATGGCAGCATTGTCATAGCAACCACCACTCACTTGAAACCGAACACTGACCACTACTTTTACATACAGCAGCTTTTTCTTTCAGACTTGTACAGATTGGAGCTAGTGACCTATGGGTAGAAATGTTTTGTATGCCAATATTGATGTGCTTAGCTAAAAGCTAATTTTGTTAGAATATAATTGGTGGCAGCGGTGTAGGGAGGCGATTTCATGGTTAATTTGATAGTTAGGTGCTTATTTCTCTCAAGTGAGGGGAGGAGTTTGGCTTCATAAATTTAGTTTTTTGAATTGTAATGAAGAAGGTGAAAGTAGATTAATCCTCCTGAGTATATGCCCTGTACCAGTCTCTAAAGACAGCATAAAGAAGTCACTGAGTCCCTACCTATCACTTTAGCTCCTTTGCAGTCAGTAAATGTGCAGTCACTTTGCCTGTAAGGTCTTGAGGACAGGGAGACATTTAAGCATTTGTATAGTTATTGGCATATTTTTATACACTTTAGGTCATATTAATCCACTTTTTTAAGTGCAGGATCTTAGCTGAATCTGGTCCTAAATAGATAGTAAGGTGGTATATATGCTTATGATACTATGTGAACATTTAATTTATTTAATAAAATAATGCCACTGAAGACTTTTCACCAATATTATGGTTTTAAGAGCTCCTGGAGAATAATGGGTGAAGACAGGAGAAATTAAGGGTTACAGTAATCCTGTGCCCTCTTGAGTCCTTTCATTATAATCCACACTAGTGTATTATAAATAACCTTGTGTCCCAGCTCTTAATGATTCATTCTGAACATATAAAGTAAAACTGCCATTTATGTAGACTGCTGCGTGATTTCTGTAACTTTCAAGGGTTTGGAGTTGTCCTGCAATCTGGTTAATTCCCATGTGGTGCCTATTTCTATTCCTTTTTTTTCTGAATGAGTGTGTTTTGGTTCCTCCTTAACATTTACAGGAACAGGAAGCAACAATGCTATTGCTGCTCTGGGCCTGGATTTTTTTTTTTTCTCCAGACAGAGCTGCTAGCCATGAGAATGAGTATGTCACTTGGCAATTTGAAAAGCTTTACCTTCTTGAAAAAAAAGTTACTTTCAGAACCGTATAAGGGCATGAGTTCTTTCTTGTTGAGCAACAAGTCTTTGCTAGTAGGGACTGTTATTTCTGTCTCCTGGAACATTCAAGTTAAACAGCTTTATACTTTTTCCGCAGTACTTTTGTGTACAAAGAGAAGTTAGGTGGCTCCTAACCCGAAAACTTTTGGAGCAAACTGTATAACAAAATAAGAAGCAAGTCGAACAGCAGGAGTATTTTATCACCACCTCTGTAAAACAAAACAGCCAAGATGGGATGGAGTTTCAAAGGCTGGTTTCTAAGCTGTGTTAGGTTTTAGTGAAAGAACCTACTGACTTACACTGTCACTTGCTTATGAAGTTATTTACTGTACTCAAACCGTGTAGGTACATTTTACGTTAGACTGTCACTTCAGTTCTTGTTCAGTGTTTACAGTTTTTCAAGTTTTACTTTCTTTGTTTTAAAATATACCTCAACTAGTATCGCTAATAAAAATCCCTCAATAATTAGTTTTCCATCTGAATTAATTCCATCATTGTAATAAAAAGAGTAGACTAAAAGTTCTGATAACTCAAATGCCATTCCAGTCTATAATACAGCAGCTGTTTAGCAGCAGTCCAGCAACTGTATTTCATTTTGGTGAGGTTCTGAAGTCCTTCCTTATCTTTCTCCACTCATGTAATATTTCTTCTTTGTCCTAAACTCAAAGGATTTAAAAAAAAATATATAGAAAAAAAATTCAGAAGTCCCCCTGAATCATCCCTTGCTGGACAATGACTCCGTAGTTCTGGTTTTCCCCATTTAAAAATCTGACTAAGGACCATATCATACTGTCCATTGCAAGGAATGTTCATGAATTGTCAGAAACCCTGGCTACTAGTTTATGTGGAAAGAGGAAGGAAATAACCTGTGAAGCATTATTCCTTACCTAATAGAAGTCTTATTATACCACGCTTTCTCAGGGTAGGGAATCCTGTGTGATTTTGGAAAAAAGTAGATTCCTTCCTGCTACACAAGGAACAGCATTATGAGCTCACTTAATTGTTTTACATGTTACGTAATGCCTGATGGAGTTACCTGTGCTCAAAGGTCCTGCTGTGCTGATTCAGGTTATTATCTCAGGAGCCCCTGAATTTCCTTTTAAAAGAGGCTCCTGTCGCAACAGCAAAGAAATACCTTGGGAGTGTATCTTCTAAACTCCCCAACTAGAGAAGCAAATTAATTCTTGCAACTGATTGTTGAAAATGGCAGCCTCAGACAAAACTCTATGATAGCTGCGTGTTTGAGGCTGCCTAGGACTGTGTTCTGAAACCAACAAACTAAATGTAGCATAGAGGTTGAGATGGGAACTTAGACACTTTAAAAGTCAGGTCGCCACAAAGTCCGTGTTTCCTGGACAAGGTATCTTACGAGGCAGCAGTTCTGTGGTGCACAGCATATCCCAAGCCACAGTTTGGATCTCAAACTCCAGTCTCACCCTGGCTGGCTCATGGAGTTTGAATTCTGCAGAAACAGGCTAAACAATGACTTGTGCACTTTGTAACTCTGCGTGTCTAGTTTATGGTGGTTTGCAAAGCAGCATACATTGACAGGAATGCACTAAATAAAGTCGTTTTGTAGCAATACAGTGTATTTCTGGACGTTGCCTTTCCCTTTTGTACATCTGTAGCTTCCCGCCCTCGCTCTCCCTCTCCATTAAGAAGAGACATTATAAAGTTTGTTGTTTTTTACTTACTTTTTAACATACTTTTTATTTTAACGTGAACAAGGTTTTTTTTTCCTCCAGGAATATGATTCAGCAGAGCAGTCAACCATTTCTTTAGCTTGAAAGTTGTTAAAATGGACTTTGGGTTAAAAAGAAGTCTTACCCAGCCTGTCCCTAAAAACAGTTGCTTCAGGCTAAAACCTGAGTTTCCTTTCTTGAAGGAGCCTGGGGGATCCTTGTTGTGGCCAGACTGTTGGTGCTCCTGTCAATTATCCTCTTAATGATATAAATAAAATGAAGGCCATGAGCCATTTTGCCTTACCTTTCATTTGTAGTCTGGTTGCTATTAAGGAGTATGTATTTGGTGAAATGTCCTAATAGAAAACATTGCTTTTTAGTTTAAACAACTAGTGTTTTTTTTTTAAAGTCCACCAGTAGCTGTTTTTATTTTGATATACACATTGGATCAAGTGAATTGCTGCTTGAAGTGGTTGTTAGAGTGTTTATGATACCAGCAAATGACCTAAGTGTAACTTTGTGAAGTGTTTTGCATGAGTTCCAGGAGCTGTAGGATAACTGAAGTAATAAGCAATGGTGACTCATAAAGAATAAAAGGAGCTGAAGTGGGAATTTACAGGAAAGAGCAGAAGCTATGGCTTTTCCCCTCTGTGATTTCAGGGCTATTTTATTAGGTTTACGGGAACGTCTGCATGCCTAGAGAGAGGGAGAAATGGGCAGAGAAGCAGATATTCTTAGAGAACAAGGTAGATGTATGGACTAAGGTGCTACTCATCCCCAAATTTTGGTGCAGGAAGAACCAGGAACCAGTCTTTTTTTCTTTTTTTTTTTTCCTTCTCCCTACAGTAATGGAATCTGCTGAGATTAAGGTGCATCTCTACTGCCTTCGGGGTCTCAGCAGTTGAAACTGTGTAGTTTGCAAACAAATTCTTCAAATCAGAGCTTCTGAAGGAGTTCATCACTATCCTCAATGTAGCTGAATTATGAAAGCCCATACCTGTGTATTTTATTGTAACTGGGTTGAAGGGTGCAAAACGATATAACCAGTGTCTCCCTGAGCCCTGTATTACACATCAAGAAAGGCTTGCATATGCAGAAGCTGTTCTTGAAATGAGAATTGAAAAAAAAATTATTGCTTTCAACAAAACAAACATAAAATTAACAAAAGCAAGTTAAATGTAATTTCTCTTTGATACATCATCCCGTCCCTTCCAAGCTCTTTTTGAGATGGACAGAACTGCTCTATATAGCTGGCTGGATTCAAGGTGAGTGCTTGCGCTTATCTACCCATGAAGGCCTGGCAGCCAAGAAAGATTTGATCATTTCAAAAACAAAAAAGAAAAAATTATTTAAAGGAACTTAAGATAAATTCTTGTGTTATAAAAGCTCTCTTCCTACTCATCGCTGTGAACACAGCAAGAAAACATCTACCTACAGCTGCCCTGTGTGTAGCCTGTGTTAGCATAACTCATCTGTACCTTCAAGGGCACACAAAACTCTTTTCAAGGCTTTCGCTTTGTGCTGGCATAGTGCCATCCAGGAGAAACAGCCGAAAGAGAAAAATCCTTTCAGTGACATTCATTGTCCTAAGCCAGAAACAAAGTTGAAAGATATGCTTCTCTCTTTCACGCTTGTGAAGTTAGATGCAGTGCCACTATAAACTATGACCGAGGCTCTGAAGTGATGCAAGTCCCTGTCACTACTTCAAAATCAGTGATGCGACCTGAGTTTACATTATCTAACTCACTTTTAAGGATTCAACCAATTTAAAGTTCTTGGACAACAAGGATTATCTGAAAACATTCCTACTGGTTTATCTTTCTCATTTACGTGTGTTTGTTACCTGCGTTTCATTCGAAGCAGACAGGACTGGTTTGCTTCTGTTGGCTCTGGAACTTTGCATGAGAACCACTGTTAGAATCAGCACCCTCATCTAAGGCTATAATGAAATATGTTGCACTCCCACATGGAAATTGGAGAGGAAAATTTTGATAAATACATATAAAATATACTAAACCAGCTGATGTTAACCTTTTAATGTAAAAAAATTAAAATCTATAAACCTGAGAAGCAACAGGTAGTTTCTAAGTCTTCTTTGGGAAGAATGTGCTTTTCTGTATCTTGGTACTATACGAGCTGCTCAAACTTGTAAAGTTATATTGTTGGTCATCCAACCAACCATTCATTGCATTATGTGTTACATTGAGAATAGGGGAACAAGTACTGAACACAAGACCAGACAGGTGAGTAATGATAACATGTCAAATTAACTGCTAAATATATACATTTTTTTGCTGTTTCCTGTGCACTGTGTGGGCTCTGCTGTGCTACAGTGAGAGGAATGTCTTCCATCCTACACTGGAAGACCAGTCCAGGTCTACCTGCTGCAGCATCGTCTTTTGTTACAATACCTTATGAACACCAGAAGGAATTGCAAATTAGTAAAACTTAGGTAGTGGAAAAGCTGCTTCTGTTGGTATTTTTATTCCTTTTTTTCCCTCATTTTTTTTGCCATGGAGTCTTAGAATGAAGGTCACAGTTTTTCGGCCTTTAGAAAGATTGCAAGGTCTTCTGGGCAATTGGATATGGAAACCATACTGGAACATTTCACATTATGTATATTATACTTGTTTGAAATGATAATTTCATACCTATAGTATGCTGCAGATTTAAAAATAGCCTATGACTCAGGTACTGTGTTTTATGCCTTTGCTTTTGTTATTGCTTCCTTATAAAGCTTTAAAAGGAAAATGAAATTTTAGCATACAGAAGGAACCTGCTTACCTCCAGTTGTTAGGGTCTGTATTTTTCACTGAAACCAAAGGCAGGGGTCTTACTGACTTGTAGAAAGGGGCTTTAATTTATTCTGGCTTGTTTACCAATGAGGAAATGTGAAAGAAATACATGTCCTTGTATCTGAAGAGAAGGTGAAAGAACAGCTAATGTGAGGAACGCAAAAATCAGTTGGACCAGAGCAGTTTGAGACTGTATCTGAACTTGGAGAATCTGACCACCTCACCTTCCAGATCTAGATGAACAATAGTCATTGTGGCTGCAGTCTGAGACCCAGGTGCATACAGGCTCCCCCAAGCCAGCCAATCTTCCCATGACCTGACGAAACAGAAATGCATGCGTGCAACTGAATGAAAGCCATAACATTTAGCCAAGTTCTTGACCTGAATGGTGAGTGGATCAGGACCCAGGAGGTTATATGTTTGTATGCATATAGTTTATATGCAACCTAAATAAATAATCTACTCAGAGGTCATAGGGTCAGGTTTTGAAAAGTCCCTGATACAATTTGTCGGCTGTGTTCATTTACCTAACTCCCTTGGAAATTGATGCACAGGTACCACTGAGGATCTGGATATAAATGCTCGCCTTTACCTTTAGAACACCAAAGAACTAAGGTTTATGTTTGGGAAATTTGGCTGGGAATGCTGATGTTGCGGATCAGGAAAAGTAACATTGGCAGACATTAACACAAAATAGTAACAAAAACGTTGAGCAGATTTCAGAAAGGAATGAGAAAATATTTGAATACATACATTTAGAAATTCAAAGTAGAACAGCTCACAGTGAAAACTATGAAATGTACCAAACCAGTAAGTTCTGTTTCTGCAGGTATGGATAGAAACTGCTGTGTTTGCTTTTCAAGGGGAGAACTAGGAGATCAGAGATCAAAATTTGACATTCATTCTATTAATCTAAATTTAGCTTTTAGGGGTCATTGTCTTCTATGTACCTCTCTGTTCATCTCCAGGTTAAATTTATTTTTCCAACCAGTAAAACATGAATAGTAATGCTGAGACAGGTGATGATTATGGAACATAAACTCAGCGTGTTTATGCAGCAAGGAGAGTCATCAAAGAAGAGGTATTCAAACCTCAAATTGTTTAGTTCACCATGCAGTTTAATCAGATGGTAGAAAAGTATGAAACTTTCTGTAAATCAGTTAGCATACAGTATGTTAAAAGCAGCGTAAAGCATTTCGTACTTTAATTTGCCAAACTTCAGTATTCATCATGAAAAGCTATGTTAGATAGTAGAACATCTCTACAGAAAGATCATCAGGGGAAAATTTATATTTGAATCTGTGTCATTAAAACTAAAATAATTCAATATATCCTTTCTAAGTACACACAAGGTAGAGGAGTTCACCAAAACCAGAGAGGAATGGATTTTCTCACCTTTTTAATGTGCGTTTAAGAATCATATTTCTGGAAGGCAAGGAGATATATTTCTCTGTTAGGTTTTAGAGTGAGGTAGCAATGATTTTGACTTTCAATTTTTGTGTGAGGTATAAAAAAGCAGAAAGAAGACCTTTTCTTAGTGTCTTCCTTTTCTGCCTTCCCCCCTTTGCTAACCCTCAAAGCATTAAATTACTTTCTAGTTTTGAGTCAGCGGACTCCTAAGGTATTACACAGTGACAAATGGAGCAGGGATTACAGTGAAGCTTTAGCTTTAAGAAAAGAAAAAAAAAAAACAACCAAAAAACCCCAAACCAAAAGCTCCCGAACAAGCAAATCTTGTCTCTATGGCTTTACAGTTTAGTGTGTTAGAGGATTCTGTGTCGGTATTGGTTTACTAAATTGTTCATAATTGAGCATTTACAAACACTTGATATATGCTGAGTTTCTGATTTATGAAATGTGCCTAGTGGTCAAAAGATTTATGATTCCTATGAGTAATTTATGTGTCTGGTGGCACCTGATTTATTAATCAAGAAAATGATTTCCCAGTCAGGCAGCTGCTTTGTAAATATGGCTGATTTATAAGTGTAGGAAATAATGGATAGTTCATGTACCTGATTTATAAGTAGTGTTACTGTCATAAAGATGGTTTGAAACTCTATACTTTGGATGTAAATATCTATTTTATTAATAAAAATGGACTGCTTTATATGACCGATTTGTAAATCTTGATTCTAGATTTTAGCAGAAGTCATGCTCTGATGTACTTTATTTCTCAAGCGGGTTATTTTCCAAGGTCCAGATTTTGTAATCACACTTTAGTTTATGGATATTTATTTTACATTCTTCTCGCTTCATGTTCTTACCAAAATGAATTACTTTCTTTGTCTTTTTTAGGGTATTGCTTTGATAAATGTTGTACATGGATGTTTTTCTATAACTTCACACCTTCTCTCATAGTGATGACCAATAATTTCTGACCCCTTTTTTTTGTCTGGATGCCACTTCAAGAGCAGGTAGTGCTTTTTCTTAGTAATTGCATACAAATTACCACCGCAACCAAACGAATGAATGGATAGAAACTGTAGCCAAGGTGGATAATACTTCACAAATCTGTTAGAGGCTTTGGAATTTGAGCTATAAACCAAGTACTTTGAGATAGCAAGCTTTCAGTTACATAATTAAATAAAACAAATTTGTTCCATCTAAGATCGAAAGGAAAAGAAGGTGCCAGTAAGGTGGATTTTTCTGCTGGTTTCAGTCAACATTGGATCGTATCTAAAATGTATCGCAGTATTTAATCTTATTTTTATCTCTCCATACTGTTTCTCTGTTGAAGACCTATACTAAATTTTTACTGAAATTTGTGCCCTCCAACATACTCTTTTCCACAGTGGAACTCCTGAATAAAGAACAAAAATCTTCATCTTTAAAAAAATCTTTTTAAAAATCAAGATTTTAACTACAAATTATACAGCAGATTTGAGTCCATTTTTTGGTATAGCTTCAAAAATATTAGTGATTTGGAAGTGTATAATCCGTGCTTTACACAAACGCTTTCTGATTGAGCTATTCGTAGTGGGAATTATTAGAGAGCTGGAACACCTCCCCTATGAGGACAGGCTGAGAGAGTTGGGGTTCTTCAGCCTGGAGAAGTGAAGGCTCCAGGGGGCCCTTACAGTGGCCCAAGGTGAGAGATGGTGAGAATGAAACCCAAATATCCCAGTCCTCTGATAAGCAGTCTCTCACAGATTTATAAATAAAACTTTGTGTTCTCCCCTTTCTAGTCTTCAGTCTCTCCATTTAAAACAACATGAGGGACAGCAAACTGTAAAGGGTTTTGTACGGCTGAAACTTCAGCCAGATCTTGTGTTAATTAGTATAAGCTTGAGTAGCTTCAGATCTTGTGAAGAGCATCATTTTTATGATCATGATCATGATCATGTTGAAGATTTACTTACAGCCCATTAAGTCAACGTAAAAGATCTGATATGGTTTAGATGAATTATAAAATTGACTATATTTCTTGCAACATTAATTACAATTTAAACTTGAATATGCTTACAACTGTTGCTTTTAGAATAAAAGGACAATTTAAAATGACAAAACATTAGGCTTTTATGGATTCTGCTTCATTTACAGTACCATATTTTTAAGTTATTGTGGGATTAAATGTTGTAACTTCAATTTATAGCTGTCTGGAAAATTGCTGACAGTTTTTGTACAAAGAAAATCTGCAGCTGGAGAAAATATCTGGCAATGATTTTCTCTAATTTTGTGCTGTGAAAACTGAAAACTGAAAAGAAATATTTTGGTCTTACTGAAGTCTGAACATTGGCTTCACAAATCATAGAAGAGCAGAGTTTGGTACCAAACTGGTCTCTAGATTAAGAGAGAGTTAGAGCTGTCTGCAGCACATTGAGTTTTGTTATCTTGAAAGGCCTGCTTACCTCATTACTTGGCTTTCTCTGAACTACAATATCCATAATGCATTGTGTCCTACCTTTTGCCTTGGTCCCATCTGTCCTTTCACGTATACACCAAAGCTCTGCGTAGTCTTGCCTAATGATGCCGAATCAGACAGAAGGAATGTGCAAATGATGCCGAACTACAATTTCCAGGAGTAGGTCTGGTGGAGAGAATGTTATTTCAAAACAAATCTTTTCTGTTTGATCTGACAAAATTACTTAGTCAATTTTGAAATGTTAAAATATTTTTATTTATGTATTTCAAGAAATATTATGAATTTTCATGTTTTCTTTTACCAGTATTTCAAGTTTACATTACAATGCGTAAAAAAAAAAAACCCAACAAATCTTAAAATTTCTTATAGGCCAAAAGCAATTATTTACAATTGTTGCAGTTTTACCCTGGCTGGCAGCAAAACTCAACACCCCTCACTCACCCTCTCCCCTTCCACCTCTGGGGGTGGAGGAGAGAATTAAAGGGGTAAAGGGAAAAGAGACTCGTAGGTTGAGATAAGAACAATTTAATACCTAAACTACAATAATATTTGAAATAATAATAATTATGAAAATAATAGCAATATATACAAAAAACCAAATGACTGTTCTCTCTCGTGAGTGATACTGCTCACCACCCAATGACCAGCGCTCAGCCTGTTCCTGATCCTGGAGCAGGCAGAGTCCCAAAACTGCAGTCTGGAATGGAGATAAGAGCCTGAGTGTTCAAGAGACTGAAACAACCCTGAGAGAGGGGTGACCCAGAGGGAGACAACTGGGAGCAAGAGAGAGCACTTCCAGACAGAGCCTCATCTATATACTGGGCATGACGGGCATGACCCTTGGCTAATTTGGGTCTCAATCCTAAACCTGAGGTTGAATCCTAAGCTAGTAAGTGGGGCTGTGCTCCCTTGTAGCTTTTCCTGCACCTGCAGACACTGGCACAGCAGAGAAGCTGAAAAATCCTTGACTGCCCTGGCAGCAACTATAGACATCAGTCTGTTGTCAGCCTTCTTCTCAGCACAAATCCAAAACATAGCCTCTACTATGAAGAATGTTAACTCTGTTCCAGCTGAAACCAGGACAACTATGAGTTTCATTTCTAGCTGTTTCACTAGTGTTTGAGTAGGCACAAGGCTTTGGATTCATGTATTCAGTAACAGCACTAGTGCCTGTGTGGTAGGTCTTGAGGGTCTGAATCAGTACCTGCAGTAGGTTTCTTTGATTCCAGAATTGAAAGGACAACAGATTGGATTATCAACTGGTGTAAACCATTGCTGACTGGAGTCTCCCACCATTTACATGAATTCTTTGTTCGTTTCAGTGTTGTTGACTCTTCATACACCCTTTACATACACAAACACTTTAATTGTTATGTAATTGCCTATTTTTGTTAGTTTCTCCATTTTCATTTTTTAAACATTTCTATAAATGACAGTACCTGTGATTGTCTTGTCTTCTATCCCTTTCCTTAAAAGGATTGTTTTACTTCCCATCACCAGGTTTTGAATATAGTCTATGAATTCATCATGAGTTTCAGGATGTTCCTCACAGCTGTAACTCTTGCATTCCACTCCAGTACTTTTTCTCATGAGCCACTTTTAAGATGAAATTAACGAGAAACATCACTGGATGAATTGCTCATTTCTGAGTGTGCGTCCATATGCGTCTAGGACTTGGGAGGAAAAGTCTCTTGGAAATGTCTGTTGTTGGCAAGCCGTGAAATCTCCTACTAACACAAGGAATCTTACAAAAGTGACTAACAAGTGGGTGTAATGTTGTTTGTGTAATGCGTCATCAAGAGATATACACTCATTTTATGTAGACTTGCTTCCTCTGTCATAGAAATATAGTGACTGTATTATTAACTCTTCTTCTGATGGCTAAATTTTTGTAGAGCTAGGCTCTTGTGTTTAGGCTGTCTTTTCAAAGTAAAGTACTTTCTTGCAGTAGAAGACTTAGTTGTCATCTTCTGGAATATTAAGGTAGATATTGCAGTTTCTCTGATTATAGAACATGCCAGCTTGGGTAAAGAGTGCAGAACCACTGGAAAGGAGCAAAGCAGGTAGAGTGGCAACCAGGACATAATCCCATATGTGCAGATTCTCTCATTTGGAGGTTTCATTTCCTTTCCCTGCTTGAACCAGCAGGTATAGAGATTCATGAAAGTAAGCTGTGAATGCTGGGACAAAAAAGATCAACAAAATATACTTGAACATCCAAGGTTTGGTTGCTATCTAAGGCCAAACACAAAAACCAGAGTTATTTATGTGTTTTACCTAAGCTGCTGTGCCCATTTCTCCTCTACACATTTGCTTGTATTTTGAACATCATGCTGAGTGCATAGACAGCAGGATATGTTGTGTTATTAAATTGTATCACAGTTGCTTGGATCCAAGCACCAAGCTCTGCCGTAGACACATAGGAAGTGTGCATTGCTGAAGGAGCATAATCACGATTGGAGTTAAAATGACACGGTTATTGGAGTGCAGTGTTACAGTGGTGTATACAATTCCAAATTGGTTCCAGCAAAGCTGAGTCCCAAACAGTGCTGAAATACTGAATTCTTATAGCCCAATGTGTTGACCTGCAATGGAAAGGATGTATTTAAATATTCAGAAAGCTTTATCTTTAAGAGCTTTCTTGGGAATTTCAGTAACTATAGCAGTTAAACTTCTGTTTTTAGATGTGACAGATAAAATCTTAAAGCAATATTTAATAATTTGAAGGAACATGATGTGCAATAATGGTTCTAATTTCTGAGCAATAATACCCAATTGTTTCTATTAGAGAATGTAGTAATAACTAAGACACAGCTAAAGTCTGGGGTGACAAGTTTCTTATTTAATTAGTTAAGTTTATGTGGAATTTTCTCATAATGACTTTCATGCTAAGCATGCAGGGTGGTGGCAGCACAAACAAGGAGAGGTTAGATCAGCAGTGAGGCAAAATCACATTTATTTTCTGTGACTGTGAACCACTCCTGTGATGACAATATCAGAGGTTGGTGGCTTGCTCCTGTTTCACTTGAAGGCAGTGAGATTTTGTATGGATTTCAGGAAAAACTGGAGTGGGCCACTACCTCAAAATTGTGAATTGTTACTGCAGCTGAAGTTGCCTTAGAGCTTTGATGTAGGGCTCTGGAAGAGGTTGCTGTGAGACTAGCTTCAGGTGCTTACACCACCCCTCTGCCAGAGGCCATCATTCCCACAGTGTGTTGAGCATAATGTTCTTGTGCACAACTCTGACAACTTAAAAACACCAATGAGGAGTTCAACCTAAGGTGCCAAAGCATGAAATGAAACCATCAAGGTGCATGCTTGTATTCCTTCCTATTGGCCCTTTAAGGATGGATGGACTGCTTGATAAAATAAGGTTATAAACTACAACAGCATGATTTGCTAGAGGTCATCTGTCAAATCCATCCTTAGTTTCATTTTAGTTAACAACTCCTTGGCTTTCTTCAGAACATGGTATGGTCTTAATTGACAGTGGATTGGATGCTAAGTCTGTGAGCTGACAAACTGTAGGAGAGCTTGAAAACGATGGTTTATTTTCTTTAAGTATTCTAGTTTATATTCTGAGCTGAACTTTTATTATTTCTACAAACAAATCTGCATTTTTTTGTTTGTTGGAAAATAAAAAAAAAATGACTGTTGACTTGTTAACATTTGAAAGTGTGTAGGCCTTTTAGTGACCTTGGTCCCACATTTGGGTGACTAAGAGTTGCACTGCTATGAATTTACTTTCAGATATCAGTTTCTTACCTAGTGTAAACTGACAGAATTTATCTGATTAGAGGTAAATTTTTTTCATTGTTTGAAAGCTGAAGGTCCAACTGATGTTTGTGTGTCTTTGCATGTGCCAAGTCAGTGGAATAAGGATAAGGTCAGTTTTCCAACAGATCTATTTGCCATCCAATTTAGTTCAATATCCCAGTGCTATTTTAGATGGTCTTATGAGTCCAAATGTTGTGCCTGATGTTTCCTCTGTTAAGATTGTGCTAGAGACTTGAAAGGGGGGAAGGGCTGGGAGCCTTACTTAAAGAATTTCTATGATGTCATTAAGCAACAGTGTTCTGCAGAAATCAACTTTTCCCTCCCTGCTTTGTAATATTAAAATCGGTAAAAGTCAAATAGCTGGCTTGCATCATACCCTTTACTGTTTGCCTAGGCTAATGTCTGTAATAAAATTCAGCTTAAAGCATGAGTCATGGTTTGTAGAAGAATAATGAACTTTGGTAACTACCATTATAGGCTGTACTTTTTTCCCCACAGGTGTACACATATAGGTGCTGAAAAGACTTAAGCATATGCTCACCTTTAATTACATTATTTTTCTGAGATTATTTATATAGGTGTGCTCTTCATGCAAGGAAATGCAGCAGCAGCTATTGCCTAGAATAAAATTTTTGTTCAACTGAGGTGGTGTAAGCCCCAAGCAACATCCCAAAATAGTGTAATACCTTCAACTGTTGGTACAACAGATTATTTTGACTTCTCTGTCTAATCTTTCGAAGCTGGTAACACGATTTTGTGATTCCCAGTGAATTTACAGTATTGTATGTTTGTGCCTGTGCTAAAAACTGCGAGCAGACACTCTGGAACACCAAAGTTGTCAGAAAATTGTGAGTGTCTGACCAGTGTCAAGATAAAACATCTGTAGGACAAAAAACTACTACTGAAATCTGTGTGTTCAGGGAGTAATTTACTTAAACAGGTCATATTTATGTCGACAAAACCCTCAAGAATGTTCATCATTAATTGCAACAACATAAATGTTAATAATCGAGGACTTCAGGAAACATTACAGAGATGACAGTGTTCTCTAACTAAATTATTAAACATCGCATTACTTTCACATGTGCATCCCAATGAACTTCTGCACTAATGTGCCTAGGAATTGCTTGGCACCGATTACAGGAAAAACAATTCTTTGTGAGGAGGCGACAAGTGTGATTTTGAAATCTGGACTGCTGAAAAATACTAGTGATTTTATTTCCTGGCATTTGCTTAAGGGAAAAATGAAGCAAAAATAGTGTTGCTGAAGATGTTTTACAGTAGAGTGAATTGAAAATAGAGACAGAAGGATACCACTACAATAATAATGGGGGAGGAGCATGAGTCTGGACCTGAGGGGAGGATGACATCCTAGCCATTCTTCATTACATGAGCCAGATTGTGCACTGCTGCAGGAGTGAGGCAATATGCCTTAGAGTCTTCTTGTGAATCCATGGTAGCTATAAATAAGAGGAGAGCAAGATAGAGAATTAAAATGTCTGGTTAATACTTAATATTTTATTGTCTCATCTTTCCAAGAACAAGATTTAGGACATGCCTGTGGAATGAGCTGCTTTTCCAGGAGGAAGCAGGGAGAGAGGGAGGGGTTAAGTTAGTCCTTAGTGTGTTATGTGGTGCTGAGCAGGGAAGAGAGATGACATCTGGTGCTGATCTTAAACACCCACACAATGAGATGAATAGATCATCACTCCATCGTTAATTCCTGTTTACTAGGAATCCCAGATCTTTTCTGGAATCGTGTCACCATACAGAATAAATCAATATGCAGGTCAGGTTGCTTTGCTTATTGTACTTTAATACAGAAAGTGAAGAAGCAAAAATGCTAGTATTTTTAATTTATTTTAAACACAGTTGGAAAAAAAACCTGAACAGCCTAAACCCAAATGAAAAAAACCAAACCACTGTCCTTAAGTAGCACCTCATCTTTTTATCACATGCCTACCTATCGTAGTAGGTCGAGATCCAGAAGGGTATTCATCTGTGCTGGCTATGCTTTCTTATTCCTGCTACATAGCTTAGAATTTTCTCTTTCTTTATGGCTTATCTGTGGGGATTAGAGATGAATTGCGCTTTGAAGCCTTGATCACTGGGAGGTTTTTGAAAGAGGCAGGCTTTGTGCTGTATTCCTGAAGAAACCAAGAACAACCATATTTTAATCTCTGAGTGTTTCACAACCAAGGGCTGCAACTTAAGGGATTTCACATGCCTGATCATGCTGACAACCTAGTGCTTTAAAGTGTAATTGAGCAGGTAGGGATGACTACTCATCTACCCTGCATGGCTTGCTTTGAGGTTTAGTTTTGTTTCTGCCAGTTTATGGCATTATAGGAGGGGTTGTTAGGAGTTCTGAGCCACCTGAAGCTTGAGATCCATTTGCTCAGAAACTTACATCAGTGCCTTTTTTACCCATTTTTTCCCACTCAGTTGATTTTCTTTGCCTCGGCATGCTGACCTGCATTTTACTAGTTGAATTGCATTCTCCTTTTTTTCAGACCTCTTTTTTTGCTTTTTTTCAGGACCTATTTGATTCTATTTGTATTCCTCCAGCATACTAGCAATCACTCCCAACCTGAAAAATTAATAATCTTACTGTCTTTTTCATCAGCTAGCGTATTAAGGAAAGCATCAAATAGTCCCATACTTAGGATAGGCCCCTGTGGAACCTTGTGGCATGTATCCCAAAGACAGTTTCAAAATCAGTTCCCATAATGAAGTATACATATTGGCTAATAAACTTTTTGAAATTACTTTTTATATTGCTTTGGGAACTCTAATGTGTGGTTTCCTCATAAATTTTTTGGCATAACATACTACCTTAACAATTAGTTCTTAAGTTTGCTTGAGTGAAGAAGTTTACTTTGATTTTTTTTCTTCTAAGAACACCAACAGCTGTAAATAGTTACAGGGCATTGTAAGTGAGGGGAACACTTGAAAAAGCATGCTGCTATCTGCAAGAGTGACAATAAAATCAGAAAATTCCCTAATATCTGCACTTATACATGCTGCATCCCAGATGGTGAGAAGACTGTGCTGATTTATGCTCATCTGATCCCATAGGCTGCTCGTGATAAAAATGTTCATGACCCTGCTTCAATGTCCTAAAACAACTCTGAGCTTGGAATAGCTGTTTTACTGAGATATTCCTCTTATCTTATCAGGGGTCTTTATGTTAATAGCTATTCTTCAGTAAGTTCTAGTAGTTGTTATGGGTAGGAATACATGCTGTTTTCCATTTCGTTACTGCTGTGCTCAGAGAAACACTCAGGGATGTATTGTCAGGGGCCTCAAAGAAGTGGATCTGGAAATAATCACCTTGCAGAACTTGTGCAAAGGGCCAAGATATTGTATGAGGACTGCCAGAAGTCATGCAGATGCTGTAAAAGGAGGCATAGCAAATTCTCCATCTGATCTAGTAAGTTCACCCAGTCCTGTGCCATATAGAGTTACCTGTTGGGGTCTGAAAACAGCATTGCAAATCTCATCTATTAAGCTAGGGTTGGTGCCATGTGACTGTCAATATCTGGATTGGTTGTGTCCAACCAGTTTGGATGTGTACACTGGGCTTTATTCATGCTTGTGTTTCCAGGGTTAGCACTGCTCCGGTTTGTCTGTAACCAGCCACATATACCTTCCTATACCCCGTATGTGCTGACACTGTTGCATCAGTTCAGCCAAGGGCAGACTTCAGGATTTTTCTTTTCTTGCTCCTAACATTTCACTTTTTAACTGAAACCTGACTTTTTGGTACAATCAGAAGTTTGGTACTCTACGTATTGTCTAAATACACATCTGAAAATATGCTGGAAAAAGAGACTTCCTGTTTTACCTTCTAGGTATTTTTGAGTATGGTGTCAGGGTGCAGAACAAGCTCTATGTGGACTGAGCACTGTACCAGTCTCAGCCTCAAAACATTTGGAAAATAAATTAAAAGGGGGCTGGTCCGCATTTTGTTAAATGGCCTGTAACCCCTGTTAATGAAATCTGGTACCTGCTGTGTGTCTGCAAGTGTGAAGAAGTGAGGTTCCATTAACCTCACCCAAGCTGGTGGGTCTTTGCAAGAAGACTTGTATAGGTTTGGATAGATTGAGAAAAAGAAGGGTCAAGTGCTTTAAGCAAATAGCTAACCTTTTAAGCATATGAAGTACAGCATCCCACAACCCCGTGTTGTGCTCACAGGCTGAAATATTCTGTGCTTCATGCCCTCCCCTGTGCAGTTTAAACCTGACCATTACTGAAGGTAGTTTTTGTAGCTGTAGACCGTCATGGCTATGAGGGAAATTTAGTACTTCTTATTAGAGAAAATTCTTCCTGTCTCTGCAAACCTGTCCTTAGTAATTGAAAGAAATGTGTTAAACCACTATGATGATTAAATTTGTGAAGAAGAGGGTACACTTATTTCAGTTTGCCTTTTAAAAATGGCTCATTAAGAATTTAAAACTCTTCGCTTCAGGGTTTTTTAAACACCTAACTAAAAATTTGACTCCTAATTACATGTTAATAGTACAGTGGCAAAATGGGACTGAAGAAGAGAATCATAATTACTTATTCTCCCCGGCCTTAATTCATCAAGTCATTTAAACACATCATCAATGCCCTGGAGAAACCTCCTGGACTGCGGATGGCTGGCTGAGTAGGCCTTCCAGCAAATATCAGGGTAGTTAAAATCCCCCACGATGACCAGGGCCTGTGACTGCGAGGCTGCTACCAGCTGCCTGTAGAAGGCCTCGTCAACTTCCTCGTCCTGATCCGGTGGCCTGTAATAGACACCCACGACAGTATCACCCATGCCAGCCTGTCCCTTAATTCTCACCCACAAACTCTCAACCCGCTCGTCACCCACCCCTGGACAGTACTCAATACATTGAAGTTGTTCTCTCACATAAAGAGCAACTCCCCCCCCTCGCCTTGCTGGCCTGTCTTTCCTGAGAAGGGTATAGCCACCCATGGCTACATTCCAGTCATGTAAGCTGTCCCACCATGTCTCTGTAATTGCCACCAGGTCATGATCTCCTGACTGAACACGGATTTTTAACTCCTCCTGCTTATTCCCCATGCTGCACGCATTTGTGTAGAGGCATTTCAGGGAGCGAGCTGAGCGGGCCGGTTTCACCCTTGGAGGGTGGGAGGACCCCCGGTCCTTATCAACACTAGAGTGATGCCCCACTGGTGCAAGCCCCGTTACAACCCCATCCGCCTTCGAATCTAGTTTAAAGCTCTCTCAATGAGCCCTGCCAGATCCTGCGCTAGGATTCGTTTCCCCCTATGAGACAGATGAGTTCCATCCCTCGACAACAGGCCAGGGGCTGAGTAAACCGCCCCATGGTCAAAGAACCCAAAGTTCCTGTCTCGACACCAGCCCCTCAGCCAATTATTCATGACTTGTGTTTTCCTGGCCCACCCCATATCCTGCACCTCCCCAGAAGGTATAGAGCAGAACACCACTTGTGCACCCGCTCCTTGAACCATCCGCCCTAAACCCCTGAAATCTCTTTTCATAGTTCTCAGACTCCTCTGAGCAATGTCATCACTGCCCACCTGAACTGTGAGTAGTGGGTAGTAATCAGTGGGGTGAACCATCTCCGGGAGTTTTCTAGTTCTATCCCTGACCCGGGCCCCAGGGAGGCAGCACACTTCCCTGCGGCTCGGGTCCGGTCTGCAAATGGGCCCCTCCGTTCCTCTGAGAAGGGAGTCGCCTGCCACAAGCACCCTTCTTTCTTTCTTTCCTGGCAGAGGCAGTCTGAATGCGCAGAGTCGACTGCCTCGCCCTTGGAAACCTCTCAGGGGAACCTTCCCGCGCCTCCCCACCTACCTCCCCTTCAATGTCCAAGGCTGCAAACCTACTGCTCAGGGGGACCTGGGGACATGGGGCAGGCAGAGGGGGGTTTGCCCACGACGCCGAGCAGGGACCCTCTCCCAACCCTCCCCATCCCTCAGTTCCCCCTCCTCTGCCCGACAGGGAAGGGGGTCTGCCCCCAGTTCTCCCTGACGCCTTTCCCTCTGGCACACCAGGGAGTTACTCCACCAGTCGATCTCCCGCTCACAGTCCCTTGTGGCCCTCAGTCTCTCCACCTCATCTTTCAGCTCAGCCACCACGGTGAGCAGATCTTCCACCGTTTTGCACCTCACACAAGCGGAGTGTCCACCGCCCTCCCCTGGCAGCAGCAGGCTCTGGCACTCCCTGCAGCCAGAGACCTGTGTAGTCACAGTTTGGAGCAGGCCCTCCGTTTGGGTCGCCACAGTCTTTCTGGGGCAAGCATTTATTTATTTATTTATAGAAGATATGTTTATATTGGATCAGGGTTACCACTCCATCTTTTGGCTCAGAAAGTAGCAAGTCTCAGCTCCCTACTTTCAGGAAGATCTTTTCTTACTACTGTTCAATGAACTCTAGATGGATTGAATATCCTTCGACTCATTCCCCAGAAATTCTTTGGCTAGTTTCAGGAAGTCTAATCTTTAGCTTTCTCATGGTCTTTTCACTGTAGAAGTGAAATGGCAATATAGTCTGTATTGTCCTGCAGCAACAAAGCATTTGGAGGCTTGTACTCTTTTTGATGTGAAAGATCAGAAGATTCTCCATTTGCTTGGTTCCTTTTACAAAGTTACATATTTTGGTCTCCAAAGGGTTAACTTTTTCCCTGGTTTATGAAGTCTGTGTGTGACCTTGTTCCACCTCTGTGGCATCTTCTTCTTTTAACAACATTCAAAGCTGAATACTATCATTTTCTATAATTCTCAAATATTAACAGATGGTTTAAAGCCTTCAGCCAACATTTAGTTTTACTGCCCCAAAGGTAAAGTTCCTCTTGCAATGGAAAGGAATGGCAGGCAAAGAATAGAAGAGCTGGAACAGAGAGGAAGGCTCACTGCTCTTGCCTTGAGGGTGGTACGGGTGGTGCTGTTGCGTGGTACTGGAGAGAGAAAAGCTCTTTCCCCCAGAAGTTTCCATTGCCTCACACACAGGCTGTTCTTGCTGGGACAGCAGCCACAAGTTTGGTGTTTTATACAAGTAAAGGCCGTGGAAGTATGACTGCATGTCAATCCATCCCAGTTTATGAACCTGGGCCTATTCCATCAACTCTGAGGCTGATCTTGCTTCTAAATTAAATTAATGCCTCTATGACTAGGAATGTTAGGACTAAGGCAGTAGCTAGAAATGAGACCCTTCTTTGTCTGTGTGTGATGGGTTTTTTTCTAGTCTTCCAAAAGATACTGTCATCCTCTCAGCCTAATTCAACCTTGTGGACAGTAATTACGTCCTCATTGACCTTTGTGGTTTGGACCTACATCGGCTGTGATGCATTTTAAGTGGGACTGTAGGCATATATCAAAACTGTCAGTAAAGTACAAAGATCGTCTTTGTCACCTGTTCCCTGTGTGCTGCAGGTCTGAATGAACATAGCTGTGCAATATGCCCCATGCTCCCCTTGAGCAGAAAGCACGCGGACGCTGCAGTGTGCCTGCCACTCCTGACCTTCTCCACAGTACAGCAGTAAGGCAGTGACTGAGAAGCAACAGCTAAGTAATTCAGAGAGCCACAAAATATCTGGACTGGATCCCAAGACTTACTTAGTGAATACACAGCACAACTCAAAGGATTTGTAAACAGTCTACGTGATTAATCATGATGTCCTCTTTTAAGGCTTTTCCTGTTTAAAGTAAATGGAAGAAGTGCTTTTCCTGGGGGAAACAAGGCTTATATCCATATTGAATTCAGTCAAGTAATTGCAGACGCTGCATTTTAGTATCCTGAATGAAGCAGGAAATTTCTCTCTGATCCTGCCCAGGGAGAGGATCAATGGGGACAGTCAATGATTACGGAAGGCAAGTTATTGCTTTCCTTCAGCTTTCTTCCCTTCCTATTTCAGTTGCCCAGACTGTGAGCTGAGAATTTCTTACACACTGTATGCACTTTCATGACAAACAAGCAGTTCAGCAGAAAGAAATAGGCTATGCTCTAATTTGGGGAAAGAAGTGAAAAAACTGTGTACGGAAGAAAACCTTCTCCAGGTCAAGATATCCTTCTAGTACAGAAAAAAGTAACCTAATTTTGTACATACATTTACTTATACATTTATACTGGCTGGTGCTTATAAACAAAGACCTAGGTCTGCCAAAAAGCTGAGGCACACACTGAATACTTAGATTTATTGTCATAAAGACAGCAGAAGTAAATTTGAGTGTAAAAGAAACAATCTTTTTTCTTGGGGTTCAAAGGAGCTTTGGCTTTGACTTTCACTAAAATGACAGAGGGGCCTGATTTTTTTCCCCCTGTGTCTTCTAGAATAATAGTATTTTGTAGTTTACAGCTCTGAAAGCACTGTACAAAGGTGAATAAATAGGGAAGGCTTAGAAATGGGGGAAAGCGGGAACACATTGATAAGGAATTGCATGCCCCAGGATCTTAGTGAATCAATAGCAGAGATGAGAACTGAGACCAGGTGTCCTGATTTCGCTTCTGGTACTTGCTTTATACTTGTCTGTCACTGGTGTACCCTACAACTTTTCTTCAAACTTAAGCTGCTGCTCCAGAGTGCTCTTGACTGTTTAGAATTTCAGAGAAGAGCAGTTGGATCAGGTGAGGGTACCACAAAGTGTGGCTTCTTCAGAGCTTTGTCTTCATCTTAGGGTATCTTGGGACACTGCTTTCCTGAGCTGTCCCATGGATTCATTTTCCATTATTGCATGTAGTTTTATCACCACATACCACATATATCAGTGGAATGTCACACACGTGCTACATCAAGGCTAACAGAAACAGACCTTTACTCTTTCCTTTTATCTGCCACCTGAGACGCTGAAAG
>WKFP01014908.1:14833-45499 GCA_011057875.1 Pterocles orientalis | reverse complement strand
CAAACAAGCAGTTCAGCAGAAAGAAATAGGCTATGCTCTAATTTGGGGAAAGAAGTGAAAAAACTGTGTACGGAAGAAAACCTTCTCCAGGTCAAGATATCCTTCTAGTACAGAAAAAAGTAACCTGATTTTGTACATACATTTACCTATACATTTATACTGGCTGGTGCTTATAAACAAAGACCTAGGTCTGCCAAAAAGCTGAGGCACACACTGAATACTTAGATTTATTGTCATAAAGACAGCAGAAGTAAATTTGAGTGTAAAAGAAACAATCTTTTTTCTTGGGATTCAAAGGAGCTTTGGCTTTGACTTTCACTAAAATGACAGAGGGGCCTGATTTTTTTCCCCCTGTGTCTTCTAGAATAATAGTGTTTTGTAGTTTACAGCTCTGAAAGCACTGTACAAAGGTGAATAAATAGGGAAGGCTTAGAAATGGGGGAAAGCAGGAACACATTGATAAGGAATTGCATGCCCCAGGATCTTAGTGAATCAATAGCAGAGATGAGAACTGAGACCAGGTGTCCTGATTTCGCTTCTGGTACTTGCTTTATACTGCACTACACTGTCTCTGGTGAAATTATTCAACTCATCTGTGGCTTTGCCGACAGAATACATAACTGCTTCCCTAGTGGTTGCCTTTCTATAAACGACCTCGGTGAGAGGGAATTTTTGCCATGAAGAATTAAAGACAGACAAAATTATGGGAAGAGATCCAGGTAATGCATGCAACTTGTTCTAGGATTTGGAAATTTGGGGAGTTTTTATAGGAATTGGAGCTGTAGTACGCTTGTATTTGCAGTTCGATTTACAAACCTTTTCAAGGGCTCTGTAAAAGTGATATGAGGAACTGTGAGTTGAAACGTAGGACAAGGAACAGCTACAGAAAGTCTTTAGAGTTTCTCCAATGTGAACTGGATTTCTTCTCTTTAATCTCTATGTTAGTATTGAAGTTAGAGGCCCAGACAACCTATTTTCAAATGGTTCCAATTATTTATCTCTCTCTGATCGCTCTTTATTATAATAAACATTTATGTATTCAGAATTTTATGTGCTCCTCAGAAAAGTTAAGTGTTTAACAGCAGCAAGTTTTACTGCGGGTCTTATACTTTAAATCGTCAAACCCAGATTTGTAGCTTTATGCTGTCTTCTCCATCCTATATTGGTTGTGCAATGTAGTCTTGAGTCTAGTAAATCTCTAAAGGGGTCACTCCTCAAAAGAGAGGATATTCAGTGTCACACAGCAGGCTGTAGGCAAGTCATGGCTGAAAAAGCAATGTGAGCAAAGTATGCGTGCTGGAACAGCCAACAGACTGCTCTTGGAGAAACTGGGGTGCAATAGAAGCTCTTTCAGTCATGTGAATGTGTATAGTAACTTCTGCTGGGCAATGCTCCCCAAGCCCAGCTGAGACTAACATGTATGTCACTGACATGCTGAGAGGAAATTTATGAAAAAACAAACTTTATCTAATAGATTAAATGGAAGGTGTTAGAGAGAGGGGAGGGAATTTGGAAAAATACAAGCTCTGCTGTCTCCTCAAGCAGAGGGTGAAATTGTCTGTCACTCGTCTACCCTACAACTTTTCTTCAAACTTAAGCTGCTGCTCCAGAGTGCTCTTGACTGTTTAGAATTTCAGAGAAGAGCAGTTGGATCAGGTGAGGGTACCACAAAGTGTGGCTTCTTCAGAGCTTTGTCTTCATCTTAGGGTATCTTGGGACACTGCTTTCCTGAGCTGTCCCATGGATTCATTTTCCGTTATTGCATGTAGTTTTATCACCACATACCACATATATCAGTGGAATGTCACACACGTGCTACATCAAGGCTAACAGAAACAGACCTTTACTCTTTCCTTTTATCTGCCACCTGAGACGCTGAAAGAGCTGCTCAGTATTATTACTTTAATTTGCAGTTAAGGATGTGATCAATACCACAGAGTTCGACATCTGACAACAGTCAAGTTACTCAACGTGTGGAATTCCTCTTTCTTCCAGGAGCTGGCTTTTTTTCAGCACAGCATCAACAGGCATTAACTGCGAGTCCTAAATTACATCAAAAGTAGCTATGCCGCTCATTGCTGCCTTCCAGACCAAGTGTCCCTTACATGCTAGGGGTTTGTCTTAGCTCTTCGTCTTTACCCACAAGATCTCCATGTACCACCCTCAACAGTTTTAGGAGTAAGCAACTCTAACAATTACTTGACACCTTAAGGTGTCATGCTGGTATCATAGAAGAGGGCTAGTATTTTAACCCTTGCCCAGGGTACATGTCTCTCAAACTCTCACTTGTTTATCCCTCTTCATTTGAAAAACTGTTCTCCCCCTCATTTCCATCACGTGAAGGGCTCTGTGTCCCTGCTTTTGCCATAGTGTGGTTCCCTGGAATTGCTTTACACCAGTGGATCTGTGAACCCCATAAGATACACTGCTTGTTTGCTCTTCCCCATTCTGACAAAGACTCTCTTAATATCTTGTTGTGGGGTCATTTTCCTTTTTTGTCATGTTAGTAAACTGAATATACTCTCCCTTCCCTTCTTCCCCGTAATTATAATTCCCTGCCCATTTTTATTTTCTCTAGGTTGTATCACTAAAATGAGAATGATCCAGATTGCAGATGCATCAAATGTTGTTTCTGATGAAATTACACAATGCACTGGAGGTACAGTTTACATGCTGCTATGTGATGGATACAAAAGTGTTAAGTCAAATGGACAGTCTTGTTTTGCCTAACCGACAGAGCAGACATAACTTGCCTCTGAGCTGGAATGGAAGACACCCACTGAAAACTACTGCTTGCGTCATGGTG
The DNA here is from genome assembly GCA_011057875.1 of Pterocles orientalis. Lineage (NCBI taxonomy): Eukaryota > Metazoa > Chordata > Aves > Pterocliformes > Pteroclidae > Pterocles > Pterocles orientalis. Next base: position 42,693 of record WKFP01014908.1, on the reverse strand, counting down.
GTGATAAATATAAGACAGCCTCATTCTCAGCAGGTTCGGGTTGGGTCTTTTCTCCTCCCTTGAACAAATATAGAGGGTGTTTGGAGTTGTTTCAAGAAATGAGGCAACATAGTATTGATGGGGTAATAGAGAAGAAAATACCTGAAAAGGATGCACCGACCTCAATTCTCAGTTTTCCATTTATTTCTCTCTCCTGCTTCTGAAATATTTTAAAAGCAAACAAAAAAAACACCCAAAAATCAAGTGTCTCTTGGGCTGAGAAGAGTAAGGCATTTGCACTTTTCACGAATGTGTCCTTGTGGAAGTTACCAATGCCTCTGCTGAAAGGCATGCATTTAGTCATGTGAAGCAGCAATATTCTCACGCTTTGCATGAAGCCATTGTTGTTACAATCTGGGAATCTCTTTCGTCTTCTTTTTGGAAATTGATATTCCAGTCCACAGGGCAATCAGAGACAAAGGTTTCTGCCATTCCCCGGTGTTCAAAAGCTAAAAGTAAAATACGAATGCCAAAGTCATGACTGAAAACTCCAGCAGCCTGACTTGAGTGTCTGGGTTTTGGCAATAATGAAACAGCTTTACAGCAACATGACCGAAGCAGATTGCACCTGAACACAGGGAATTCCTCCTTCTGCTTTCTGTAAGAGGACTTCTTGTTGAGGGTTGTGTTAAAGAGCACTCATACATTCTGTGAGCTGTGAGGATAGGCTGCGTCAGGCTTGGAGGGGTCTGGTGAAATTAACAATGGACTTGCACACATCTGGACAGCTGGGTGGTGGGTCCTGTTTGACTTCTTGCATTATGAACAGTCAAACTGATTTTAATCTCAATTGACTGGAGGATCCTTGAAAGAAATCTCAGGGAGCGGAAAGGCCTCTCAGTCTTGTGCGCTTTGTGTAGAAAAGCCATTGCTGTGTGTTGGTTTTTTGTTTTGTTTTTTTTTTTTTTTCCCCTGGAGTAAACATTTGCTCTCAGATCAGCCCAGGACTTTGTCAGTTTTTAGAAAATATGCTATTTCCAGAGGCTGACTGTTCTGAGAACAGGCAGCCGTTTTCTTGATGGAGAGGGAAAGAATATACCCACTGCCTCCTTAATATTGTAGCATACAACTGACTTCAGTCTGTCCTTTGAATGAGACGATAGTCCTCTGAAAGCACACTCTGAGTTCAGCAGGATTAAGGTTGCCTGCAAGAGCTTAGTTTAGGCTGGAGGCTGTTAAACTGAAAATCACTGAGGTCTCCTGATGGGGTTGAGCAGGGAGACCAGCCTTTCTTTTGCCCCAGGCAAAAGATAGTAAGTCTGTGCAGAAAAGCGAGTATAATCTACTTTTCTGATATTTAGTGGTGATAATGGCCAGGGATAAGGGCTGTACTGTGCTAGACACTGTTAAGTTAATCTCTGCCCTGCAGAGCTCTCGTTTGTAAAGATGGGGAGACCCAACAGGTGTTAGTACAGAGCTACGAGTACAGGAAAGAAGGGCTCATCTTTGCAGAAATTAATATCGTAATGATCTTAATTGACAAAGAGTCAGACCAGTGCCAACAGATGTCAAAGCAGCTGTAGGTGTGACTGGTTCAGCTGTGTGGTGGGCTACAGACATGTTAGCTGCTCTGCCAGTGCAGAACCATGGGAAGAATAGCTGCTGTCTCAAGGCTCCCTTTTCTCCTCCCTTCCTCTTCCACTTCCTTTTCTTTCTCTTTTCCTCCTCTTACAGATGCAATCCACTGACACTTTTGCCCACTTGGACAGAAAGGCATGAGGCAGCGAACTGGTCCTCTTACAGATGGAAAATTCTTGTTGGTGTGTGGCTGAGGGAGGGGTCAAGGCTAGCTGCTGTGTCAGGCAAGAGTTTTTAGCTCAGTCTTAACCTTTCCTACCTGTGTCTTCAGGCAAAACAACACTCCATGCAGGCAGCTTTCCAGAAGCGTCAGACCCTGTCAGGTCTCATGCTCTGATGATCTAAATTAGTCCTGCCCTGTAAATTCACTAAATTTCAGAAAGAGCAGGCAGACTATCTGGATCCTTATGTCTTTACGTGTCCAGATTTCAGAAGGAATTTGGTGTGGCTGAGAACTCCCCACTTCTCCAGGCATTTCACTCTTCTTTTCCATTGCTTTTCTACACTTTATTCTGCCTGACTGCAGTCCATGTTTTCTATGTGTTTGAGGAAGAGAGCATTTCAGATAGGACACTTAAATAATTTTTCCTTAGTTTGAGAGGCCCCTGATAAAGCAATGAGTCAGAAATAGTTAAAGCCTGCAGTCCAGTGGCTGGCATAATTTTCGTGCTATAACAACTTTTTGTGGACTAGCTCTCCTGATTGTTTGCGCAGCACTTAAAGCCAGGGATTTGAATTCTGCTGCCAAGGCATTGTTGTAGTAATACAGAGGGAAAAAATCCTGCATTTTCTTCGGAAGGGGGGACGGGATGGAATGAGAGACCTGAGATGTATATAGCCAGGCAGAAAAGAAAGTGTTATGGCTGGTGAGGAAGTGCAGCACCCAGCACAACAGGGCTGAGATTCAGAAGGAAAAGTTCACTGCAGGACTGCCTTCTGCTAAAATCCAGCGTCAGGCAGTGTTGTTGCATCCAGGAGAAAGCTGAAGTCACTGTGGTATGTTAGTGCTTCTTTAGCCCATTCACTAGAGGAAGGCCAGGGTTGAGTATCATCCTCATGGGTTCAGTGTCTTCTTGGTCTAATTCACTGGCGAAGATCTCAGGCAGCAAAACCCCACCTCTCTTTCTTTTAACAAGGGAGCCTTTTTTTTTTTTTGTGATTTATTAAGTGGAAGCTAAATTTATCAACCTGAAAATAAACTACTAAGGAAGTTCTACTTACAGTCTGCAGGTTCTGGTAACCATTTCCTCCCTCTTATTAGTTTCACGGCCTCCATTCCCCCTCCTTCAAACGCCTATAAAAACAGTTGATGGGGGAGGTAAGAATTTATTTCAGCCCACTGGTGCAGAAGGTCAAATTTACCCATTTTGATTTTTCTCTTCTGCTTTGGCCAAGTGGTGGAAGATTGCTTTTTGCTCATAGCAAATACTCAGAATTACACTGTTTTTAAAGGAATAATTAATAATAAAAAAGTTGTATGAGTGCATATTTACTGGAGGGACAGCAGAACTGTTGCCTAGCTTGTTTGTGGATTTTACTTCAAAGCTTTATACTTGTGGGCTTGAGGAATTCCTCCACTCAGGAGAACTTGAATTCAATTGAATCATAAACTGGATTGATAATGTAAGTTTTTTTGTGTGGATCCTGTGGATAGGGACTCTCCAGGTCCTCTGATAGGAATCTTTTGTGTTCTTTCTGTACGTGCCTTTTGTAAAGCCTGTTTTTAGGTAGTCTTCCTACCATTGTGCTTGAAACACTGCAAAGAAACAAGTGAAGGTCTCAGAATCTGAGCTGAAACAGTTTGCCCATTTTCTCAATTGTTTTCTTAGGGAATTTAAATCTTGGGTCCTAAACAGTTGCAACAGTTTTTACATCATGAGGTCCTGGTCAAACCCAGGTACGTTCACCTTGCTAGCCATATAGACTTCCGTCTCATTTCAAGGTGGTGTTTCTCATCATTTCCTCTCCTGTGTTATAATGTTTCTTCGAGTGATTAAACACCTACTTCTTACTAGAAGTGGGGCTGAACTTCACTGATCCCTTGCGAATGCGACTGCAGCACACAGGGTAAACTCGGAATATTTGACACATTTGGGGCTGTAGGTTTAGTGTGAGATGTGTGCCTGTGAAGAGAGCCCTGTAGAAGCACCAGAGAGGCTTGAGGAGCAGGCGTATAGAGAACACGGGACAGAATTATGTTAGCTGTTGTGATGAACGGTACAAATATAAAACACGAGCAGATCAGAGACTTCTCTGGGGACTAGCCTGAAAGGAAAAAAAAAAGGGACAACTACTGTTTAAACTGAATGAATTCTCAGTTCAATGATATTGCAAAAGGTGTCTGATTGTGTCACAGGGTACAGATACAAAGCAATTTCTTCTACGGCAAAGAGGTTATTTTTGCCACTTTTCTCTGGGTTGAAGAGACTATCAAATTTTGTATGTACATTTTTGGTCTTCATTTTGTGAAGAGAAATTTTAGATGACATGAAGCTTGGACTAAAAGGAAGTCAGCTAAAAGGATATGTTTAAAGGTATGGCCCAGGAAGGACTTCATCCTCACTGTTCTCTAAGGTTTAACGAGGAAAAAAAGACTGACATTAAAAAAAAATAGTGGAAACCAATAATTGTTACTAATTGACAGCTATGTTGACAATTTGAATATAGACACAATGGAAAGTATTAGTGGAGCATTTCAGAGTATAGGTGAACTATATTTTTAAGGTAAGAGTGTTTGATTTGCCATATGCATGAAGATATATTATCCCTGGAATGCGGATAATGAAAACACCCTTTCTTATTTGCATCATTCAGATGCTTTTAGAAAATAAAAAATGTAGTTTGAATCTGATCGCTTAGATACTGCTAAGGGATTTTTTTCTGGGTTTTCTGTGAAGTCAAAATACAGATGTACGTTTACATATGCATACTAAAGATGAGTAGGTATATGATGCAGATTTGTGGATTTCCTTTTTTTTCTGCCCAGATGCAAGAATGAGAAGAGGAATAGTGCTATGGTCAGATTTTCCATGCACATCTCAGTTCCACAACTCAGTCCATACGTCTGTATTACAGTCGACCTCTACTTTTTAGGAAGCTGTGACCTGGTTTGAGAAACCATATATGGAAATATACTGAACACCCACATTTGAAAGCTCAAAAGTCCAATCTTTTTTGCCCTTCATTTTATTCCACAAGAAGTTTGTGGTCTTGAAGGGATTGTTCGATATGCATTTATAAAAAAGCAGAACTTATTTCCTGATGTTCAGGGTCAGCTAGTTTAGATCAGAATGGCAGTTTTGAACTTATAGGAGTCTGATTTTGACTGTTGTAGAAACACAGACACTGACTATGATTTTAAATCCTCTGTCCAGATTCGTAATCTCCATTCTAATGGGATAATTGAGTAGCAGCAGGCTTATTGGAAGCTTGTCTTTAATGGTTGGTTGATTAAGGTCACCATCTGTCTCTATAGCATAAAGATGCAACATAAAACCCTGCACACTGCTTTGGAAGGTGTGAGCTCTGCATGGTGGCTTTCAGAGTCTCGTGAAGTCCCACCACACTGTTGAGAATTAAGACAGTGGGATGTACACAGCATGTGAGCATGACTGGGGGTGTTTTTAAGTGTTTCTGTTTGTTTGTGAGCTCACACCTAGGTAACATGACCATCCTTAAACTCCTGAGAGATTTTATAGTATTCTCCTTCGTGTCCCCTTGCGGCTGCTGTAAGACTTATATACTGTGCACCAATGTGAGGCCCTAGAGATGCATTTTCAAACCTGTCTTAAAGTTGTTTTGAAATCAGCTGGTCTTGTTTTATGTCTTCTGAACACACAGTATCTGTAGATAATTAACTCCCTGTAAAAGACAGTTGTTATGGAAAAGCTGGAAGGAACATTCCTCCCTCAGGCTCAGTCTGACATGAGGTTTGCTGAAGTCTCATCAGGCTATCATGTAATTTATTTTTAATTTACTGAATGTGTTGCCTCAGAGTCATGTTATTGCTAGGAAATCTGAGGTGATTTATGTCATGCCCGTGCAATTTCCACACACAAAGATGCTGCAGACACATTGCAATGTTATGATCATCGATAAGAAAAAGGCAGTCACCTCATAAGGCAGTGGGTCTCTCAGGCTTCCTGTGCTGAGTGATGAATTGCAGGGACACAGAAGAATCAAGGATTCTTTTTAAATAAGTTGTAGAGGTTTTCCCTTCAAAGCCATCTCCTGAAATGTCAAGCACTAAAACTTGCCTTACTGACAGGAGTGCTGGAAATTTTCCTGAACCTAGAGGGTCTCAGCCAGTAGGCACAGGTGTTATCTTTAAACAGGGGATACAAATGACAAAAACAAAAAGGTTGAACACGTGGAGTGGAGCACTGCTTGATGGAAATTGAATGCACCACTGCCCAGAGCAAGACTTGAGATTCAATGACTTGTATCTTACTTACAGGATACTCTGTGATCCTGGAGCACCAATTGTTGCTAGCAGGTGCTACCCTGGAGAGCCCTTCCCTTGTTTATTTCAGCCCTACACTTCAAAAAAAAAATCAAAACAAAACCAAAGAACTCGCCCCTCTCAAAACAAAAGGAAGCATCCCTAAATATGTCTTTGGGTGTTTAAGGAGAAGAAAGTGCATTGGGAATTACAAATTTGCAAAAGGTGATTAGTAAAGAGTAGGGAGGCGAGGACAGCAGGTCCTGGCAAAGACCCTCTTTGGTCTGTGAGGCTTTCCTGATCCAATAAGAAGACTGTTAATGACAGACAGTACTACAGTGAGAGAGTTTGGATGAGTTAGGAGGAACAGAAAACTTATATGTAAGCTTGCATCAAAAGTGAATTTGTGTGAAGAAATGAGGGTAGACGTGAAGCTGAGCTACCCTAATTGCAGCTCCAGGTCCACTGAATTTATCAGAAACGTTATTCCCTGTCCTTCTTTTTCTGGTTCATCTCTTTTACTACCTTTTGACCAAAAGAAATAGATCGTCAATGATAGCAGGCAGACAGATAATGTTTCTAATTTTTCATTTATTTTGCTGCATTACAAAGACTGTAACCAGACCATAAATATTTATAATGTCTTCCTGGAACATCCTAAGGGGTTAACAAACAAATACTGTGGTCTGCTAGGAGATTCCTAATGAATGCAAGGACTTCCTGATGGCTTTCCTCGGAAGGGAGAACATGATGAGGGAAGTGGCTTGTGCATGACACTAATTGCATTAAAGGCCATTAGAAAATATCTTGAAGTAGCCTCTTTTGAGTTGTATTTTAAGGATTTTGTCTCCTTCATCTATAGGAAACCTCGTTCAGTTGGGCAGTTATGACAGGAAGGATATATCACAGACTTTGAGCTATATGTGTTTAATGTTAGCATCTGCCTTTTCTCAGCATCATTCTGACGCTCAATTTGTAAAAGAAATACTGACTCTACAAGGATCTAGAGCCATAATGCCCTGAGAATTTTTTTTTCAGTTCCAACAATACACAAGCACAAAATGTAAGAGCTACAACATTCATATTTCAAAGTTTTTGCATGTAAGGAGGGAAAGAAAGTAGCCAGAAAATAATTTAAGCATTGACAAGACCCATTATTCCTATTGTGTGCTTTTGGCAGACTTTCACGATAATCAGTTCTCAGTGTACAGACAATAGCAGGATCATGGCATGGCTGTGCTTCTGTGGAGTAATGGTGCCTGTGATGTATTGGCTTCAAACCTGCTTTATTAAATTTCTCCTCCTGAGTCAGATCCTCAGATGGTGAAACTAATTGTATCCTTGACAGAGCATGTGCCCCTTGTTATAATTTTTTTAAAGTCAGAAAAGAAAATCAAAGCTAGTCAGATGCAGCCACGTGTGCATTCCTTTATATAAATTGCTGACTTGCACTCCCTTCTACTTTCTCTTTGCCACTTTGGCCAACTGATTCGTTGTTGGGCAGCTTCCAATCATCCTTGACTAGATAAACAGTCAATATGGCCCAATCTGAGTGCAGAACCATGCACATACAAAAAAGATTGTTGCTGCCTCAGAAAGATACCAATCTAAGCATCACTGAGGAAGCAACGAAAGGTGATATTAATATAACTGGGTCACAGTGTAGAAATAAATTATCTCAGCAAGTTACCACTCTCTTTTTCTACCTGGCTGGGAATTTATCATATTATTGTCACAGAAATTCACAGTGAATAAAACACAGCTGTGGAAGAAGAGTAACTTAGCTATTGCTAAGGGCTTTAGGTGAGACTTGCCATCATGGAAATAGACTTCTGCCATCTGTATCAGTATGGATGATTTTCTTCTCTACCTAACTGAAAGAACTGCATTTGTTTGTGTCAAGGTAGCAGTAGTTTGCACTCTGTGCTCCAGGTTGAAAGTGTCACATGAGGATAGAAAAGTGCCTGTGCACGTATGTGTCAGATGAAGGGCGCAGGCCTGGCCCACTGAATGTAGTGGTGGGTTCTCAAGGACGCTGGTGGTGACAGGATGTGAGTGATGAGTAACAGGCTGAGAAGTCTGGACTAGAGCCTAGGTCACTTCACTCCCCCTCCCTGGTGCTTCCTGTCAGAAGAGATTGCTTTTTACCAAGGGCCAAGATCCCAAATGCCTCAGTTGAGGCGTGTGTTGTGGTAGGCAAATTTTCAAATAGGTCAGGCATCGTGACCTGGGCTGCTGTTTAGCTGTGCTTCAGTGTGATCAAAAAGATGAGTAGGAGGGGATGCAGCTAATGTGCTGGGTGACCTTCAGGGAGTGACTTAACATCGTTTCATCTCTATTTCCCGTAATGTGAAATGAAGATTGCTACACACATCTCTAAAACCACTGCTTAAGTTTCTGGATATGATCCATTATTTAAATATAGATGATAACTCTAAATGTTGCTGACTTTCTGAGATGGTCTGTCAGATTTACTCTATGCATCTAGTCTGGGAAAGGGAGTCTTAAAGCACGCTTAGTAAAATGGTACCCCTGTTCTTATGCAAAGTAAGAAACTCCATTCAAGATTGACAGAGCATTTCAATTCCCTAATATTAGAACTGATTAAAGCATGCAGTGCAAAACAAGTGTTCAAACAACAAAAATGGGTTTTGCAGTTTTGTGTATAATTCCTTACAATGAGTTTATTCACACTTCTGAGAGTGGAAAATACATATGAGATGCATTTCAGCTTCTTCTTCAGCATAGTGTTAGAGTAAAAATGACTGGACCAAGGATGATTAAATCTTTTCTTGCCCCTCATCTACCTGCCGCAAGTATGTTTAGGTTAAATTGACAAGAGTTGTCCTCACGCTTCTAGTCACGTGAAGCATGTCACAAGGGTGGACAGTGCTGTAGGAAAGGCAAAATATCTTGGTCAGTGATACAGTACAGGTACAGATTCCAAACTCTAGTATCTCTTGGTTTGTTTCACTTTTCAAATTCCATTTGCCACTGTAGAAGCAGATGGTGGATTCTGGAAGCCAGCAGCAAAACAGGCAGGATCATAGAGGAGAAATGCGTAAAATGAAGCTCAGGACTTTGGAAGCCCAGTTGTCGTGAATAGGTTAATTGCTTTGAAAAATCTTTAAGAATTGGTGGCTTTTTAAGTGTCTGGCCTAGGGGAGCAGGATATATTCAGTTATACTTCTACACTTGTATCGTGTTAGGATATTAAAAATATAGCTCAAGAAGTGGGCCCATGTGAACCTTATGAGCTTCAACAAGGCCAAGTGCAAGGTTCTGCACCTGGGTTGGGGCAACCCCCAAGATCAATATAGGCCAGGGGATGAAGTGACTGAGAGCAGACCTGTGGAGAAGGACTTGGGGATACTGGTGGATGAAAAGCTGGACATGACCCAGCAACGCATGCTCACAGCCCAGAAAGCCAACCACATCCTGGGCTGCATCAAAAGAAGCATGACCAGCAGGTTGAGGGAGGTGATTCTCCCCCTCTACTGTGCTTTCATCAGACCCCACCTGGAGTACTGCATCCAGCTCTGGAGTCCTCAGAACAGAAAAGACATGGACCTGTTAGAGCAAGTCCAGAGGAGGGCCACGAAGATGATCAGAGGGCTGGAGCACCTCCCGTATGAGGACAAGCTGAGAGACTGAGAGAGCTGGTGTGGTTTAGCCTGGAGAAGAGAAGGCTCCAGGGAGACCTTATTGTGACCTCTCAGTAGTTAAAGGGGGCTTATAAGAAAGATGGGGACAGACTTTTTAGAAGGGTCTGTTGCAATAGGACAAGGGTTTTAAACTAAAAGAGGGTAGATTCAGACTAGAGATAAGGAAGAATTTGTTTACAATGAGGGTGTTGAAACACTGGCGCAGGTTGCCCAAAGACGTGGTAGATGCCCCATCCTTGGAACCATTCAAGGTCAGGTTGGACAGGGCTCTGGGCAACCTGATCTAGTTGAAGGTGTCCCTGCTTATTACAGGAGGGTTGGACTAGATGACCTTTAAAGGTCCCTTCAACCCAAACTATTCTATGATTTTATGATTCTATATTGCTTGTGATGTGTTTTGCAGATTAAATACTGTGTGTAGTTCTCCTTTCCTTCTTTACAACTTTTGTCTGATTCTGCATAAAGTCCTGTTTACACTTACGGGAGCCCTACCTCTGGTTCTGAACCCTGTTGTGCTGGGTGCTGAACTCTGCACAAAAGCTGTGCTTTCTCTGCGTAAAAGATCTTGCAATCTAAATAACTGCGGTAGGAAGATCTTAGTTTTCTGCAGCCTTGTGTAGCTGTTGACATTTGCACAGAGAAGATAAAAATGATACCAGGTTATATTTAATTAGCAAATTCTGATCTTTTAGTGAGATTTTTCTCCGCTTCATGTAAGTAAGGAGGGAACATGCAAAACAGTGGGGGAGCAATGTTGCATATTTGAAGTGTAGGGTGAGAGTTTGGTTTCGCATGCTTGCAGCACAGGAAACAAGAAACATGAGGATGCAATTGTACCATGTTATCCTGCTATTCAGTTACTTAGTGCTGTTGCAGCCCTACTGATGCAGGCTGTGTCTTTCGTCAGCATCTGAATCTGTCTATTTTGAACGAAGGGTCACTGAGGGAAACTCATAGCGAAAACAGTAATGAGCCCCGTGGTAGGAAATGTTCTCTTTCAGGATTTGACCCAGCTTGGTGACACTAGTGACAAAATGCTGTTAAACACAAGTCATGGGATCCAGTGTGGAAGATGAGCTGTGTGCAATTTGCAGTGCTCTGACTGCGGAGACTGGTCCCTGCATGGCTGAGGAAAGGAGCCGGAACTCCTTCAGCTCAGCCATTGGTATTCCCAATGGCCTGCAAGGAATCCTGCAGGGAGCCAAATCCCTACGTGTACTGTGTGCCTTCTTCCATTCCCCCCAGGACCGTTACGGCAGAGATAGACCTGTCTGCTACAGGGACAACTTTCACCCAACTTTAGTGTCAGCTTTCCTCCCACCACTGTAAAGGAATTCTCCACCTGCCACTCATGCCTGGGATCCAGATGCTTCCCTGTTAAACTCTGCCCTCCAGCAGAACCACAGGTGATTAAAGGAGTTCTGTACATGGGATCTCCCCCTTACTACTAGTTAAAAGTTTCACCCTAATAGAGTGGTGCTGGCTACCCTTTGAGAAACCACTTTCTGCCTTTGAAGCATTGAGGCCTGAGGCTCAAGTGGAAATGAAGGAGAGGCAAAGGAGCGTGGACGGAAGCAGCATTTTCCGCTTTTCAAATAATTAGGGTAAGAAGGGAGGCCCTTTACTAATTGTTTGCCATTGGAATACTTTGTGTGCAGCTGTGTGCTACTCTGATTTTCAGGGTAAATATCAATCCAAAAACATTTTTCAGGAACTGACCCTGCATAAGTGCCCAATATATGATGGAGAGGTCCCTTACATAGTATTAGTTTGCATGCTCCCGCTTTTCCAGTGTGTCCTTGGATTTTGTCAGGGTAGAGTCATTGCTTCCAGTTCTGTTATCAGGTGTCCTATTTTTCTTAAAGTAGGTTCGTCCTAGGCCCTTTTTCCAGAGCATACACCACAGTTGTCAGGGTTCATTTTCATCAGGGTTGGACTCATTTATGTGAAGGAGTAGTCTGTGGTCTACTTACCCATTATACAAAATTCTCACACTGTGCTGATAAATTTGTCCCTAAATTAGCGTGCATAGTTAAAAAGGATCCAAACGTAAGCTAAAAACAAATAAACCTTGGCCATTCCTTCCTAATGTGCTATGTGCATATTCGTTATTGGTGCAGGTTGTTTTTGCCACTCATGCTCTGGTAAAAGTGCCCATTAAATGTAAGACCTGCAAGTTCCTTTTTTAAAGAATTGATATTGAACTTTATCTTGTACAGTCTGTAGCAGCATTTTACTTAATGGCAGATTTTTCCTTGGACTGTGGGGGACTTTCTACCAACCTGTGCATTTCTACCCTATTCATAGCCTTGTTCATAGGTCTGATAGAAATGGATGTCTAAAGCAATAGAAGTGAAAAGGTCAAGCTAGACATTGGAAACGATGTATGTTGCAGACATGAACTTACCTGTGCACAGACTTTTTTAAAAATATATTTGAGAAGCACAAAATACATTTGAGAAGGAGAAAAATAATGTTGGGTGTATTATCCACATTCTATACCAACGCACTAAATTGGAATGACAAACCTATGGACCCAGTTTGTGATATGGCTTCAATATTTGCCTGCTTGCTGGAGGTCATCTACTGGGTCATGGGGTTGTTCAGCTGAGATGACACATAAAATCCATATGCCTGCCAAAGGGGGCATGAGGGGGAAGAACAACTATTCAGTTTCCTAAGCAGTGAGGACCCTAAAATTTAATTTCCATCTCTGTCCCTGACTCAGTATACATTCTTAGTGGAGTCATAAGGTTAACCCTTCGAAGAACGTCCATTTGTTTTGAAGATCTCAACATCTGGAAAACCTTGGTCTTCTTTCTCGGAAGTGCTGTGAACTTTTAAAACTGCTATTGGAGCAAAGGTACCCAAGCACTTGGTACTTCACTTATGGAGAGATTTGCAGTTAGAATACCCCTAATCCCCAAGGTTTCCAAAATTAATAGACGGTTTTCAGAATGTTGCCTTTATCTTCTCTGAATCTGGTTTTCATCCTGCACAATGGACATAGTCATGCCTTACAGTTTACACAGGTGTTGCAATGTATGATTAGTGGACAGGAATCCTTTGTGATCCTTGAATTCAGGATTTTCCAGATAAAATTCAAGGTGGTGTTTACACTATCAAAAGCTTTGATGAATTGGTTTGTCAGGGGCTGCCTCAGTTTCCGTTCCCAAGAGTAACCATGCAACCGCTTTTTTCAAGGAAGGTGTATATGTTAATGGTGGTTAGACTAGGACAGTACTTCTGGCTCATCCTCATTGTCCTGTGAAGATGCACTAAGTTAGAGATTCACAGAGTTACACTGTGAACAGTATTTCCTTGCTCTGCCCTGACACTGAGTGTAACTTAAAGTCCCTCTAATGCTGGGCCAATGCCATGAGCTCCTGTTCCCTGAATGCTTCATGGAAGCTATCTGTTGTTGGTGGATCATAATCTGTTCTGATTGTGCATTTACGGTGAGGGTGACAGGAACAGGCTGCCCAGAGAGGTGGAGTCTCCTTCTCTGGAGACATTCAGAGCCCGCCTGGATGCGTTCCTGTGTGATCTGATCTAGGTGTTCCTGCTCCGGCAGGGTGATTGGACTAGATGATCTTTCGAGGTCCCTTCCAATCCCTAACATTCTGTGATTCTGTGATTCTGTGGTATCAAAGGTGTTGGTATCTTCAGCTCCAGAGTTGGAGAGAAAGAAAATAATTATCTTGGTGTTGACTTGTTCAGTCTGTTTCAATAGAATTTCTCCAGTTTTCCGTATCAGCAGTGGATGTGTCATACAGAAATGTATTAATAATAAAAAATGCATCATACCTATTTAGATTCCTTAAAAATAATAATAAAATTTTGTTCCTTTACTTGGAACTTTAAGCATGGTCTTCAGTACCTGGCTAGCTTCCAGTTTGTCAAATTAGTGGCATAAGCTAGAGGACATAAGAGTCAAGAGAAAGATGTTCAGTCAGACTCTGATTTTGCACTGGAGCAGTGTCACTGGGATTGCTTACTCTCTGACATTATACCAGCATTTCTAACATCAAAATCAGGTCTACATTTCAATTTGACTTTTATTTTCCCCAGGATAACTCCTGTGACTGGAATCTGACTTGTATAAAAGGAGGGTGTTTGTATGAATGTAAACCCAAATACAACTGCGGAAATGGAAGGAACAGAATGACCAGTGTTACATTTAGAAAATGCTTGCTTTTGCTAAGGTGTCAGTATTCATGCAGGTTGTGGCTATTTTTTGCTTCATTTTTTGAAGCTGTAGTGGAAAAAAAGTGGTGTCTTGAGTCATTCTACTGTTTATCACCATCAGATCAAAGGGCACAGAATGAGGTTTGCGTTTTCACAGAGGAGATTGGTGCTGACACACAGCTGTCCTTTCCTCCTCCTGAGCACATCAAGACTGAATGTTTTGCAGATTGTAAGCTTGGCCTGGGTTAGGAGTCTGAAATAAAACTTCTATTGTCTCAAGTGTTTTGGTGTTTGCTCTAAAGAAATTATCAACCTTGGTTGTTTGTTTTTTCTTTCGCAGGAAAGGAGAGGGGTGGGGTAGTCATCCATACATCTGTTTGCAATCCTAGCTTTAAAAGTCTAAAAATAAACAAGCCCCACAGTCCACCCGAAAACCATGTTTGCTAGGACTCTTGAACAAGGGACAATGTACACTTCAGAATCAGCTTAGCTTAAAAAATGTGTAGACTGAACAAAAAAAAAAAAAAGAAAAAATCAGTGGTGTGGTTTGCCACTTTAAAATTAAAAAAACCCCCTATTTTTAGACATCTGCACAAACACAAATTTCTAGCAAAACAAACACTTATTTCTAGCAAAGACAGAGCACTACTATTTAAATTCCTCTTTGTAATCCACTTTTTCTTTCATCTCTTGTTCTGATCCTTCAGAGGATTGAGTTGGATATGAGAAACCACTGAAATACTGTGCTGATATGAAAGGTTAAACAAGGTTATCTCAGAGATAGGGTGTATGCTCAGGTTTTTTTTGTACACAAGGCAAAATTAGCTTAAATTGTGACAAATGTTTTCCAGGGCAACCCAATGAGCTGTGGTCTATGTATGGTATCAGTTAAGGTTTCTACTGTGGGGTCTACATGGAAATATTGATAGCTAAGGGGGAATGGTAGGCATGGCTTCAGGACAGACTAGATCCTGTGGTATCTGTAACCCTAAAACTATTTCTAACCCACAAGGTTTCAATTATGATTTATGGAATGATAGAGTGACAGCATGAACCTGTAATGGCGGGGGGGAGAGGGTGTTTGCGTCTGTGGCCCCCTTTGGATTTCCTAGGATTTAATTCCATTTCCTCTGATGTCTAGAGGTATTTACACAGCCACAAAGACAGCTAATATTAAGAGCTGAGGAGACAGCTGTAGCATATGAATATACACTTGTTTGTGTGTATGTATATACATGCATATACATAAACACAAAAACCTGCATCATGCTTGTAATTAAATTAGAGAAATATTCAGTGTTAAGACACCCACAGTGTCCCTTTGTAGGCAAGAAAAAGCTCATTTTCTCTGGATCTGATAATTTTTTATTTCCCCTCCCTCTCTTTTTATTAGTGCCTCTGAAGCCTCCTAGTGCAGGAGAATCCAAAGCATAAAAAGCAGGATTGCCTGACTGGAAAGGTCATAGCATTGTTATCTCTGATTAATTTGGTTTGGGTGGAAAACCTGCTCACTGAGTACGATTGCTATCAGGAGTTCATTTGATGTCTGTGGGTGGAGATGGGATCCCTTTCCAAACCACGTAGGTTGGAGAGTCTCTTCATTCTTCTATGTTGTGATGCTTAGAGACACAGTGGTCTTTTGTAGAGAATATAGATGCCCCCATCGCCTCCAAAGACAGAAACTGGTTTAGTTGGAGAAAGCAGTAAGAGGCCCACATGAAGGAGGGAAGGCTCATATGCTGTTAAGCACCAAAGGAAATCCCCTGTGGGGAATCAGTAGGCTGTCTTTACCAACTCCTGAATTTTGTTCATTTTTTGGAGTTCTCTGGCAAGCCTCACTGGATTAGTTGCTCTTTGCTAAACTTCCTTGGGGCACGTTTCAGTCTGTTCTTTCTTAATTTCCTCAAGCAGGCTGGTGCTTTTTCTTGTTTATTTAAATCTTTGTCTCTCCATCTCAGGATAGTTTCTTCCCTCTGTAGCTGTTGAGCTACACACAAGGTCGAATGATTACTCAGAACTTCCTGGAAAGCCTCTTGTTTGTTTTAGACAAAAGTACTCAGGAAGTTCCTCCGCTCTTTCAGCAGAGCTGTACTGGCAGTGGCCTTCCCATCCTCCAACTGCACTCACTGCATTTCTGGAGGACAAGCTAAAATCCTTTTTAGTCCTGTACTAAACCCAGGGTATGTCAATGTTGTTCCGTATATTTCAAATGGTGAGGCTGCTTTCGTGATCTGCCACACCTCAGTTCATAGAAAAACATCTCCTTGCTTGCTGCGATGGCAATGTGACAGTCAGGCTTTTCGGCGTTCCCCAGCAAGCCTGCCATCTTCGGTGTAACACGTTCCAGCTCCAGAGGCAAATTTGACACCTTCGCAGCTCATCTGCCCCTTCAACACACAGGCTTTCAGTCTTACTCCGTGAGGCTCCATTCTGCTTCAACTGCTTTCTGCAAGGCACAGACTCAAGCAGCTAAACCTGTGTACATTAAAGAAGATAAAGGGAGGGGAAAAAAATCCAAACTCAAACTCAAAAGGCTTGGCACATGGGTTCTTTTTGGCCTCATAGCCCCTGGTGGCTCACTTAAAAGCACTTGAATCTGTACAATGAAGCTGAATGTTTCCTGTGATGTTGGCGCAATTATTTCAATGTGTTTATATCCTGATGCTCTATGCTGCTCTTGCAGCCCAATATGAGCAGAAACGTGTTGATAGAAGTAAGGGAGCAGTGAGTAGTCTGTGTGTAAAGTTTTAATTCTCCCAACAGCTGTCACACACTGGTATTGGCAGCTCCCTCCTGCCCTGCTTTGGCACCTCACCTCCGAGTCCTCCACACCTAGATGGGAGGTCCGTGGGAGCGAGGTCTGCAAGCCGTTGTGTTCAGCTGTTGCCTCAGAAGTGATCTCTCTGTAAAAAAGGCCAGTCACTACGGTTATGAAAGTGCTGCTGATGTGGCTAAGTTAGTTTAGAGACTACTAGTGTGTGAGGGCACTTGTAAGACTGTCTTTAATCTATATAATCCTGTTGGCATCTTAGCTTCAGCCACTATCAACTGCGTGACACTTTAAATATTGATTATGAAGGCTCCACAGAAGGGGACCCTACTGACTTGGTTTCTGTGATCTGGTCAAGTATGGCTGTTGCAGACTAAATAATTTTTTGCAATCAGCTCCTCAGTTTGCATCCTGGGTCTATGTTCTCTCACCAGGAAAAAAGGCAGGAGGGGAGGCAGCTGTTGGTGCTGGGACCTGCACTCAGCTTGAACGGCAGGACATGGGAGGCGAGACAGACTCTGAGCTGTTGCCTTTCTGGAAGCCCTGGCACCTCACTGGAGGCTTCTGTATCTGAAGGAGCAAGCTGAACCTCAAAATGGGCTCAAATGATTTCCCTGAAAAAAGAACAAAACAAAATAAAACCGCAAAAACACAAAACACGCTGAAGTGCCTGTGTCTCTGCTGCAGCAACCATTGTTCTTCAGCCAGGTGAATCTCACTCTTGAACAACATTTCGTGGAACCTAATCCAGACGCTTTGGGGCTGAATTGCTTTCCAAATTACTGAGACTTTGTACTGCTGCTCTTTGGCAGTTGCTCACATATGTATATTCTTTAGATACACCACTAACTTGCTCGGGTCTTTTCCTGCATGGAAAGGAGGGTGCTGACAGAAGACAAAGCAAGAAAAGATAACTTTGTTTTCAGCTCTGTGGATTTAATTCAGCTGGTGCTGGAAGAGGTTAATTTCTGTTTGTCCTCCCATCATGCCAAGAAGGCCTGCTCTGCAAACAGGTGGGACCAGGCAGAATGTAAGTGCGATTTATCATTCCTGTTGGTTTTTTTATATCAGGAAACTGAGAAACTTGTTTTTGCAAGTGGATGTTGCTAATTCTAGATCCCTGTCATTTCTCTTTGAAAGCAGATCTTGGAAATTTGTTGCAATGGGTCATGAAATACTGAGTTATACTGAAACTATAGTTTGCTGTCTCTGACAAAGTATTAGTCAAAGCTGAAATGACAAGAGCTGGTAGCATCAAGTGTGCTCTGCTCTTTAGTGCTCAAAGGTCATCAAAACTGGGTCATAACTGGAGCTCAGGTAAAGCTTTCCTGGCTCACAGCTCGTGGAGGTAAATTCAGACTCTACTTGGCAGGTGTCTTTAATGTTGAACCTGCAGGTTTTATATTATAGGTGCCATTTAAATAAAATATTCTTGAATTATTATTGCAGCAAATAAAATTTGTACATGTCCTCTTTCTTTAAGAAATATTGGTGCCAAATTATAGTAATTTATAGCTATTTCAAAACTGGATCCAAGCCCTACAAATGTGTTCACAAAGCTTATGAAAACTGTAGCCAGTTAACACTTTACTTGCTTCAGAGGAAAAAAAAATTGCTCATTTCAACCTTTTAGTGCAAAATTTATAACCTTTTTTTGTTAGACAAGTTCTAAATCTTTCTAATGTAAGACATAACTTTTTTTTTTCACTTTTACGTATGGGAGAGCATGACATCTTTCTCTAGTTCAGCTTTTTAGCCTTAATGCTTCTGAAATTGAGACATTATTATTATTTTGGATCCTTAATCAGAAGCTGGCCAGACAGTAGCATTCAAAGCATGACAGTAATTCTGTAGTGACAGGAAAACGGTGGTCAGACCAGGTAAGGAAATTCTGTAGTAAGATACAGATTACATGCTTAATGAAAATACACAATGGTTGTGAATGCTTATATTTTGCTGTGCTGCTTCTGTTTCTTGCATTCATTTTGTCCAAGAGCTCAGAAGTCAGTTATGTACAGGCATTCGCAAGCTTTGGTCTATTTTTGTTATGAGTGCCAATACTATCTCCATTTTTGAGAAGGGTGTGCACACATGTGCAAAAGAGGAGGAGAGGAGGAGGTTACCAAGCCTTGCATTTAGTAGGATAGGAGAAAGTCTGCCAACTTATTTCACATGGGCCAGTTCACAATCAGACACTGGAGAGTTACAGCTTCATGTCTACTAATACGAACTGGATTGAAACCAGCAGACCAGAGATTAAGTGATTTGTTTTCCTTTGCTAGTTCCCTTAATTCTTTCAACTCTTGCATTCTCTCTTTCCTAGACTTGATTATATTTGTCATGCAACATGTTTGTGTCTAAATGAATATGTATGAGGTGAACATCACTTGGTTAGCGGATGATCAATTGCTTATGAAAATTGCCTGCTGGAAACATTTTCTACCTAGGCAGCTCTGCTTATGCTGTATTTCTTTGGTTTCTCCTTTCTTCACCCAGGTCTCCCCTCTCTCCCCAATTTAATTCTCAGTAAGTGAGAAGCAATTTGTTTATTGTACTTGTGAATCAATAAGGATAGATTGTTTGTTCAATAAATCTTGTGGTCATCCACTCTGTAGTTTAGTTGCCTAACAAACACTTAACTGAGCTTCTTCCTTACCTGGATGTATGTTTCATGTTTTTTGAAATTGTTAGCAAATTGCCTTCCTTAGGCACAACTTCTTTTTGCAGTCTGTGAGTATTGCTGTAAATAACTGAAGTTCAGTGTTTCCATGAGTAGTAACCACTCATCTTCAAGTTCCTGGAAAAATAGCCAGAGGGGAATAAAGGAGGCCAGAAGAAATTACAACTGGGAATGCATGAGTATGTCTGGGGATATTTTTTTCCTGTTCTTCTGCTATTCTTAGAATTTCACATAGTCTTATGCTTTTTAAGACAGAACAAACTTAATGAGACGGAAGGACAATGGTAAATGCCTAACAGTTTTCATGATAGAAGCACGATCATCTTTAGTGGTTTGTTGGGCTTATATTTGAACTATCATTTAATTTGTTTCTTTAGAAGATTAAGGTTATGAAAAAGGAATTGCTGAATCCTTTACTTGTAATGGATTGGCTAAAACTTCCCAGAAAGTCTTGGAGATCTACCAATTCAGTACTAATAGTGACAGCCATGTGTTTTATACTCTTTCCTAGGCAGTTCGTCAATCTAGGGTGAAAGGAATTCATTACAATGGATCTTAAGGAACGACAGTCTGCCTTGCTTTTCTGGAAGAGGCTCCGTAGTATTTCCTTAATAGCAATTCACCTCAGGAGACTCCATTTCGTAGATTTGAACCTAGGCCTTGTGAAACTTGCTACATCAATAATCTTCGGGGTAAGCACAGAATAATGTTTCTCCCGCTGCTCTTTTCTGGTTCTGGTGGGGGAGCTCTGCTATTAATGCGAAACGGTAGTTAAGACCCCATGACTCAGATGGTCAGCTGAAGAGTACCATTTGCCATCTCTGTGTCAGTTCTCTGAACGCTCGACTGCATTATATTAATCTCACTATGAAAACCCTCTGTCAGAAAGAGATTGTTTTGAATTACCACCACTCAGGGCTGAACTATTGTTTAAAGACGATAAGGTTTCGGATGCCATAACCTCTTATTTAGAATGAGGAATGTGACACTGCTAAGCAGGGGGAGTGCTACGCTTGCTGCTGATACGCATGCAAAAGTTGCAAAAAAACTCAGTACTGAACTTTATTTGGAGGGGCGTGCAGGCACTGATATGTGTCTAATTCAACATTTAACCTTTCTTTCTTTCTTTCTTTCTTTCTTTCTTTCTTCCTTCCTTTCTTCCTTTCTTTCTTTCTTTCTTTCTTTCTTTCTTTCTTTCTTTCTTTC
Source organism: Pterocles orientalis (assembly GCA_011057875.1). NCBI lineage: Eukaryota > Metazoa > Chordata > Aves > Pterocliformes > Pteroclidae > Pterocles > Pterocles orientalis. Next base: position 22,126 of record WKFP01014908.1, on the reverse strand, counting down.
TTTCTTTCTTTCTTTCTTTCTTTCTTTCTTTCTTTCTTTCTTTCTTTGAAAATGCTCTACAGAACAGGTCTTAGATTGTGAATTGTATCCAGACGATTTCAGCTTCTTGCCAAGAAGGAAATATTTTTAGGTAAAACAGTGACAGTTGATCTCTGGCTTTATGTGGCTGTTCACACATGGTAAAATAACATGGCTCACCCTGTCTCCACTACGAAACTGAACATGGTTTACAGCTATTTTTGTTTTATTTGCTAAACAGATACAGGTTTAGCAAATTAGACCAACGAACTTTTGTCTATAATCTTAACAAATACTTAGGTATCATTAGAACAAAGTAGATCTAGAATGTTGTTTATAAAGATTTATCCAAATCTGAGATGCTTTTGAAGGAAGACAGGGTGTGCCAACAAAATTACTTCAAAACAATGAATTTAACTGTTATTTCAGAAACTCTAAACAGTAAGACATAAGAGCATGGAAGAGACAGAATCAGTTTGTTTGAGAACTTAGATGCTGCAGAATGAGTAGTTTGTTTCTACAGGTTAGATGTACACATCTATTTGAATGAGACATCTTTCACAAAAGCCTTCTAGACTCATACACAGAAGCAAGATTGTGGATAATCAACATAAAGGATTAGTATTTTCCAAATACAAACACAATTGGAGGTAAAAAATAAAGAACAGAGTGAAAGGTGGGGAGAGTAATGAATTATTTACTTCATAGTTATCACTGGTTAAAGACTAGAATAATGTCTTGTTTTCACATAAGGAATTAAACCACACAGTTTACAGTTCTGAACATCCAGTCCACTATTTTCCATTAAAAAATTTAACTGGAACTGGAGTTACATAAGAGATTATGTCCCAGAACTCCTTTAGTTTTCATCCTCTCTGCTGAATCAGCAGATAATTGTGCTATGAGAAGTAGTAAGTTTCTGTCTCCGGAGCAATAAAAGTAAAGCAGGGTATTTAATAAGGGACAAATAGATACATCAACATCTGAGACAAAGCAAAAACTTGAGACACTGAATGTAGAAAGTTGTCGGTGGTAGTAGTGTGGCCCACAAAATATATAAAACGAGTTGATTATTTGGTCTAATCTTGTTCCCATCAAGGAAATAAAATACTTTTTAGTGTAAGTAAATTATGAAACAACAGTAATATCTGTCTTGAGAAAATTAATAGAATCCAAGCAGCTGTAAAACAAAATCCCAAAATGTCAGTGGAGTCAGAAGACTATAGTTACCCTTGGAATAAATACATATTCTAATAACCCAAAATCAACAGAATTGAATTCTCATGCAAAGAAAATGACTGCGGTTAAGTATTTGTCACATCTTTAAAAAATGAGGTGTAAAGGGCTTAAAACACAAACGTGTTTGGAATACTGTGTTTCTGTATCTAGTGTCATATATTCTATGCTCCATTAGCTTCCTTCTTGAATCTCCTCCTGTGTATTGGAATTTAAATCATGGTGCAATGTTGTAATATATTAATTGTAGAGTCAAGAATCACTAACTATAATAGTGTCTCTGTAGACACAATATCATAGCATCCCCAGCTAAATCATGAAAATCTTGACTTCTAATATGTATATTAAGTGGATATGTAATGTACTTAAGTACTTTGGTACTTACATGAGATAAACATGTTGGATAACTTCTAAATAACATTTTATGAGTTCACAGTTCATTCTAGAGATAATGAATATAAATAAATAAGTAAATAAATCAGTATGAAAACATCATTCCAACCAGTAATGTGGGAGTATAGTCCACTAAGATTCTGTGTTCTTAACACTAGAAATTTTCAGTAGCCTAAATTACAGAACCATGTGTTGATTCTTACAGAGATAAGAAAGAGCTGATAACAAAGGATTTCTAAGTGTGACAGGATATTCTTATGCATATTCAGTGTTCCCTTTATCTCAAAGATGGTTTAAGAAGTAGGCTACCAGACAATGTATCTGAACAATCCACTGAAAAGAGACACCAGGTAATGAAGATAAAAATACCAACACCATAGCCTAGTAGCTTAGTCCTGACTAACTCTATCTTGCTGGTGACATTCCTATGACTATAGCACGGAATTCTCCATAAGGAAACTTTGTTCATTTAAAAACACCATAACATCATAAAAAGCCAAAAATGCAACACTTCTACACTAGAAACTTGTGTTTACCAGACTAGGGAAAACCTATTTATTATTTTTAATATTAGCAGGTGAGATACTATCTCAACCACCTTTTCTGTGCATTCACAGTAAGAGAGAGATTCAATTATCTCTTTCCAGTGAAATAAAATCTGTCTTTTAAAAATATGGATGCCCTCATTTTAGCAAATGCCATATTGACAGGAGTATCCATTCTGTGTGGATATGATCAGCATATGCAAGCTTTTGCTGAGCTTTTCTTTCATCCTTATTGATATCTTAGCGTGTCAGTAATAAGACAAAAAAATAGCTTCCAGCTAAAGGAATTTCTGTTCCTTTCTGCTGCAGCATCACTTCAGACCACTTTTAACTTTTCTCCATATCAACCTCATTACATAGAATCAATATCTGTGTTTAGACTCCTGAAAGCAGAACATTTAATGACCTGAGTGAGGTAAAAAGTATTACATACATTTGCACTAGGGAACCAGGTGGTGCTACGGAGCACTATGATGAGCTGGAGGACATAATCTTGAAATATAATACTGTTTTTTCCAAATACTGTTTTTTCCAGGTCCCTGTTAAATGACTATCATCTTGTTTTCCTGAGGTAAAGTCAAAGAACTCAGTGGACCAGGATACAGTCCATTTCCCATTGTCTTTCCATTTTGCTTTAGCTTCTTCCCCTCCATTTTAAAGGAAAATCCCCCTCACTCCACAAATAAAGTAAGGATTAATTAAATGTAGTTCTATAGAAATGACTGTATGAATCTATAAATTCTGAATCTAAGGATTTATAGATTATTACAGAAAATATAGACATATTTTATATATACATATTACATGTATATTACTACAGAATTTATAGATTATTACAGAAAAAAAAATTTTATTCTCTAAATTTTTACATTGCCCCCCTATTTTATAACGCTATAAAAGGAATATTCTTTCTGTTTGTTTCTTTGTTTGTTTAAAAACTGTAAAATTCTCTCCAGAGCTCCTGCAAAAGAGTGGTATTGATAAGGGGTAAGGGTGGGGGGCAGTACTGCAAAACTTGGAAACCTAACACTTGATATTAAGTCTCTGTTATGCATCTGGAGATAAATGGATATTGGACAATGAGTGACCTATCTTCCATTCCTCTTCTGATGCTACCACAATAGACTGTGGAATAGATTTGATTTTTTTTTTTTTTCTCCCAATGAAGCCTCTCTGGAAGAACTAAGAAGACAACAGACTATCTGGTAGCTAAATGACTTTTACAAGTTTTCAAGATAACTCTTTGAGAAACAGAAGAAAATATAAAAAATAAGAAACTCAATCAAAAACATTTCCCAGATGATTAAAAAAATGAACATAGTTACCACATTGATAGTGTTATGAGAAAGAGCATCTAGATCTTAAAGACAGATGGGCCTGAAACATAGAATAAGAAACAGATGGAGATAAAGATTTGCACATGTAAGTTAAGTAGGCTTTTCTTTCTTTCATGTTGAGTCAGAACAAAGGTCTCCATTAACAAATCTTTTGTGGGGTGAGAGGACTGGGAGATTAAAAAAAAAAACAAAAAAAAACCAGTGAGAAAGAGGAAGTCCAGCTTTGAACTGATTGTGTCTTTTAGTGCCATAAACTTCAATGTCTTTCTGATGTTTGTTTCTTATAATTAGTGAATTTAGAGACAGGAATTAATAGTCTTAGATATTGAAACCTTTTATTCAGGCTCTGAAGAAAGGGTGCGAAAAATCAGTGCGAGTGTCCACTGACTTGCTGTGAGTTTTCACCAACCCTTACAGGAAATGAAGTCTTTAAACAATGAGTGGATAGTTCAGTTTTCATGGTCCAGACACTCTCATGGGAAATTGTCAGATAGTTCCCGTTACGCAGGTGATCTTTAAGATCCAAGCACCTCTTTAGGTCTGTCTTCTAAATATAGCCACTGAGCTATCTGACATCAGAACTACTATCATAGTTGCCCTTGGCAGGGCTGAAGACTCAGATACACTTAAGTGGAACTGTTTAACATCAGATATCTCAGACAGCAGCTTGTTTCTTAATTCAAGTATGTCCTTACACAGGCATTAGGTCTGCATTTCACTGAACGTCCCTCCAGATTTTATAGAGCTTTGCTACTTTTTACTAGCAGACACTGAATGTTGTCACCATTTCTGATAGGTAAATCAGGATGTTTTTTAACATTTTTCTTTCTGTGTGGTTTTTTGGGTTTTTTGTCTCTTTTTTCCTTTGGTTTAATCACATTGTGAGGTCAGAACATGCTAGAGATTTCCAGGATGCTCTCTTCTGAATGTTGATTTCCTGTCCCTAGGGAACATATCAGCCTGACTATGTACAAGTGTGAACCCTGCCAGGTGTCCCTAGCTGAAAAAGTCACAGCCAGATACCCTGTCCCAAGTCAAAGACAACTAACCTATTATTAGGCTGGAAATTTAAGCAGCTCTCCTAATATCTTAGTAAAATCCTACAATTTGTATTTCACTGGACTCTGTAATGCAAAGACAAAGACGACTAGGATAACACTTGTTCAGATTGCTATCTGAGATGTTTAGAAATTGAGGGCTAACATGAGGGGACATATTCTGCTTTTGGGTCCCTGTGATATTTGTCTGTGGAACTCCACCATGTTACCTAAACTTTTATTCTGCACTTGTTTCCAACTCCCCTCAGAAATTTTATTCAAATATGGGAATGTAGGTAACATAACTAAGGAGTAATGATAGCCCCTCAGATGCCTGTCATCATTTCCAGGGACGGATTCAAGGTTTAGGAGAGATTTTTCAGTTGTGAGAAGTCCGTGCTGACTGCAGTTTTGGGATGCTGATGAATGGGAAAGCATATGTCCATTCTCCAACAGTTGAGTAAAAATCAAGATAGTAGTGTAAAACCAATTTTTCAGACAAAAAGGAAATACAAGTCAACTGTTCATTCACTTTATCCGTGTGCTAGTTATGGACATTAGTTACGTGGAATTGCAAATACATTGGCTCATCACTAGAAAGTGTAGAATATTTACAGGTGTTACCAAGCCTGCAACAGCACTGATATGGTGAAGCCAGGATGCTCGATTTGTCTCTCTGAGTTCCCACTGGCAGATAAGAAAAGCTCCCCACACACCTCCCTGATCCTCCCGAGTATGGAAGCAGGCTTGATTTGTATTGCGTGGACAGAACAGCAAATTTAATTTATTGCCCTGATTCTGAATGCTTAACCTCAGCCTGGTCATTTGCCTGCAGCCCTAGAAGTTTCGAAGAGTCTTATTCCTATTTACTAAATATTAACAATATGGAGAGTAGGATAAATAAAACACATTCCACCACCATGCACTAAAGTTATGATTTATTTGTATATCATGACTGTACTCTTGTTCAATTCCCTTAGTTCTGCTAGAGATTTTGAACTCATCCAGCATGGCAATCTAAAGCTTCTTTTAATCTGATCTTCAACTTCAGATTATTTTTCATGCTTTTGAATAAAACCCAAAGAAAAAATTTTAAAAAAGGATAGTAGCAAATAAATATAAAATAGTACATTTTCCAATAGGGGTTAACAATCCCACTGTCACAGATTAAGCAATAGAAAGGAATCACTGGACCCAGACTTGAAATGCTAACCCTAACCCTAACCCTAACCCTAACCCTAACCCTAACCCTAACCCTAATAATTGAATGTTATATTCTCCGTTTCTAATTGAAACTGTAGTGAATATAACTAACATTCAATTGCTCATAAAAGAATTATGTTACTGATAATATGACATAATAAATAAAACTAGAATTTTAGCAGGATCCCTGTGACTGACACTTTTTCTCACAAAAATTGTCATTTATTATTAGCACAATGGAATTAATAAAATGGATTATCTTGAATCATATATTCTTCAAAAAGTCTGGAAACAACTTCAGAAATCTTCCACACCTTGTTAAGAACTCATTGAGTTAATGGCAAGGAGAGATCAGCTGAGAGAGAGAAGTCAGCTAAGTATGAAATTTCAAGAGAAGAAATAATGAAGTGTCTCATTATGAAAAAGACCATTCAAATAGGTATAACACAAACTGCAGAGGTATATATTCAAACACTGATCCCAACATTGACAAAATCCTGATGATCTGAACACAATCGGCTCATCAGAACCAGAGCAGCCAGAGTTGGGGTTACAATCATAGAATCAATCATAGAATCATTAAGGTTGGAAAAGACCTCAAGGATCAGCAAGTCCAACCCAACACCACCTAGCTCACTAAACCATGTCCATAAGCACCACGTCTACACGTTTCCTGAACACCTCCAGGGATGGTGACTCCACCACTTCCCCAGGCAGCCTGTTCCAATGCCTGATCGCTCTGTCAGTGAAGAAATTTTTCCTAATATCCAGCCTAAACCTCCCCTGGCGCAACTTGAGGCCATTTCCTCTTGTCCTATCACTTGTTACTTTAGAGAAGAGCCCAGCACCCACCTCACTACATCCTCCTTTCAGGTAGTTGTAGAGAGTGATAAGGTCTCCTTTCAGCCTCCTCTTCTCTAGACTAAACAACCCCAGCTCCCTCAGCCGCTCCTCGTAAGACCTGTGCTCTAGACCCTTCACCAGCTTCGTTGCCCTTCTCTCTGGACCTGCTCCAGCACCTCAATGTCCTTCTTGTGATGAGGGACCCAAAACTGAACGCAGTATTCAAGGTGCAGCCTCACCAGTGCCAAGTACAGGGGCACAATCACTTCCCTAGTCCTGCTGGCCACACTATTTCTGATGCAGGCCAGGATGCCGTTGGCCTTCTTGGCCACCTGGGCACACTGCTGGCTCATGTTCAGCCACCTGTCAACCAGCACCCCGAGGTCCCTCTCTGCTGGCAGCTTTCCAGCCGCTCTCCCCTGAGCCTGTAGCGTTGCAGGGGGTTGTTGTAACCAAAGTGCAGGACCCAGCACTTGGCTCTATTGAACCTCATACAATTGGCCTCAGCCCATCAGTCCAGCCTGTCCAGATCCCTCTGCAAAGCCTTCCTACCCTCAAGGAAGTCAACACACCCGCTCCGTTTGATGTCATCAGCAAACTTACTGAGGGAGCACTCAATCCCCTTATCCACATCATCGATAAAGATGTTAAACAGGACAGGCCATTTCAGCTTACATTTAG
>WKFP01014908.1:0-13657 GCA_011057875.1 Pterocles orientalis | reverse complement strand
CTTTCTTTCTTTCTTTCTTTCTTTCTTTCTTTCTTTCTTTCTTTCTTTCTTTCTTTCTTTCTTTCTTTCTTTCTTTCTTTCTTTCTTTCTTTCTTTCTTTCTTTCTTTCTTTCTTTTCTCTTTCCAGATTTGCTTTGTTTTTGCTTTACTCTGTTACTTAAGGCACAAGGACTAGATTTTTCCAAACCATAGGTGAGCTACAAGGGTGTGAAGCAGAGTTTTGTAAATCTAGCTGTTGCTTTGATACTGCCTAAAATAATGATTTACTACTTCCTGTAGTTATTCAGCTATGTCTTTATTTTTGTTCTGTGAATCTCATGGAAATTTATCTGAGGGTAGTTCTTTTTTCTTGGACTATTCTGGAACAGACTTTATGCTGTCAAACAGCTGATTTGATTAGTAGGGGGAAAGAGCAGCTCTAAATTTACTGTGTGAGTTTTTTAACAGAGACTTGCCAGCCTACTCTTGTGCAACTAAGATATTTGATTCGTTCTGTCACTCAGTGGAACTGTTTCATCTTTACCATGTTTGACATTTAACAGTTTGGCTGAATTTGCCCAAAAGAGGGTGGGGAAAAAAAGGCAACTAAAATGGATTTTTCTGCTAAATTAAAGCATAACTTTAGCTGGAACAAGTCATTGCTAACACGCAGCAGCCACTACTGCTTGCATTGCTAAGGAGAGCAAGCAGCAGAACCCAGGGATGTCATCCAGGTAAAGAGAGGAGGAGCAGCCTGTTGCCCTTGTTGGGCTCACTGATGACAGCCAAATCTAGAGCGGGCGTGAAATGACATTCACTTTAGGGCTGCTGCCTTAGAGAGTCATTGGACGTGACAAGAGCAACCGAGAGAACTGAGGCGAGGTGAACTCAGATCCTTTCAGTAAAGCTGCCTCTCAGAGGGAGGTGCTGGCTTATGCTCTCCTGGATTTCTGCTTTCCAAACACTTCCTCAGCCATATTTTCATTTCTTCACATTGCAAGTGTCTCTGACCAACCCCATGACAGAGCAAGCCCCTTCTCTGCCACAGGCCTAAAACAAAGGTGAAAAAGCATGGCCCTTACCTCTAGGCATTATAATATTTTTTTTTCTTATTATTTTTAAAACTGTCTTTCTTATCAGTTACATGAAATCTTTCCAAGTGGCACTGTATCTGACTTTACAGCTTTCTTATTGCCTGAGCACAGCAGTAACTGTGGGGTGTATTAGTTACACAGTCCCCGAAGCACAGCCAAATGGCACAGTGTTCTGCAGTTAGAAGAAATGCTGGCTAACAGCAGTACCAGTTTACAGCAGCTTCAAATACATTTTCAATCACGTAATGTTTGTTGTCTTTTGGGCCTTTATCATCCACATTAGAACGAGGTGAATGGGTTTCATTATGGCTGTTAAAATTTGGTGAGGGTTTTTTGAAGTTGGCTTATTATCAGAGAGGTTTTCTGGTTGGGACTTCTCTCGCCAAAGAGGTAAGGAGTTCTTAAAGCCCTTTACCTTCTATATGGCAGTTATTTGCATCACCAGTTGTTGCCTACTCTCTGTAAGAACATTTCTTATTATTACAACCTGGACTTGGAGCTTAGTTCTATTTGGCATACTTGCAATTATACAAAGCACTTTTTATGGTGTTTTTAAGTAGGAATGGGCTTTGCATTTCTACAGAAAGGCATTTTCAGTGTGCTTGAGTCCACATCCAATAACTGGAGTTATCTGAGCAAAGAATAAAGCTATCTGTTTGGCAATAACCTTTTCCATGAAAACCAATTGTATCTGCTATTGAATGAAGCCCTAACTTTGTTTTTTTCTGTTTTTTGACAAAAAAACCCCATTTTTCTTAAGCTAAAAATATCTGATATTTTTAAAAATTTTTGACAAAATGCTGTAGCAAATCTAGATGATGCAAAAGCAGATAACGGAGGTAGAAGAAGAAACAACATTATTTGTTCACGATTTTAAGAAAGGTAAGCTAAACTCCAAGAATTACAAGATCACTGGGGACTGCCTTGGTTATAGATTCTGCTTGTGTTCTTCTCCTTACCTGTTCTGATGCCGCAGGTGTTACTATTTCTTGAGCAAATATGGATATTAATGTAATTTAATTATTTGTTTATAAACCCTGAGAATAAGGATTACCATCCTTAGAGGACGTATGACCTGGCAGTAAGCCAGCATGCCTTAAAGAATGGAATCTTCTAGAGGGTTGGGCAGTGTCCCGAGAGGCCTCAGTAATGTCATGTAACGTATTATACCAACACTACCACCTACAGGAGCTCAGCAAAAGGGATACAGCACTTTACAAAATGCAAAATGGAACAGAAATCAAGGCTCTTACAGTATGATCTGACCTTCCTCAATATCCAGCATTTTGGGGTAATTCCATAGCAATTTCAGAAACTGTTAAGGCACAATTCTTATCTCTTGAATCTAAACATTCCTGTGGGGAGTCAAACTTCGAGAAAGGCATCTGTTATTGTGTTGTAAGGCAGTGTGCTAGAAGTTTCCACCCTCTTGTTCTTCAGGTTTTTAGTGTGAGCATGTGTGATTTAAACTAAAACCTTACAAACATCCATAGATTAGAGGCACATCTGCATAAAAACTTGGCTTAGGGTAATGTACGCATTACTATTTTTGGTTTATCTATAGGTATATGACAGCACCAGTGTCTTAGCCTGTGTGGTAGTTGTATTACTTGCACAGCTAGCATAACAACTACCTTGACTAAGAAAAAGCGACGGGTGATAGTAATAGGAGATTCTCTTCTGAGAGGCATGGAGGCACCCATTTGCTGACCTGACCCTCTTTCTGAGGCAAAAGCTCAGGTTTCTGAAGTGATGCCTATGAGATTTTCACCAAATGCTCTCTCTCTCTGTGTATTTATATCCCCCAAACTTGCTAGGAGTTTCATTCTTGTTTTTACAAGAAATTTTGAGGCTCGGTCCACTCCATCTCTGGAGGTAGTTGGATCATAGCTGAAAACCTGACTTCGAAGTATTTGGCTTAAATAGGAGAACATGTTGGACAAGGTTCCTGGTTAGCATGGTGACCGTGGGGCAGAGAGGGCGACCCGAGGAGCTATACTTGCTCAGTGACTGTTGTAGGCGGCTGCGCCTCCCAGGTGGCTGTAGCATTTTCGGTGCAGGCATTCAAACATTCTCCATTTAGTAAGAGGAAGTTAAAGGCACCTAAGGAAACAGGGCAAGAAGGCAATTGATTTGAATATTTAATCCACAATGTCAGTGCTTTTTTTTCTTCGGATCTTCTGGACTTACTGTGCCGCTTTCAGAGGTGTATTCTAGTTAAGGAGCTAAAATAAAGAGAACATTTTAGCCTTCTCAACAAGTGAACTGTGGAAGGAGGCAGTAAAAATCTATTCACAGAGGAGTTGGGCAGCAAAACTCAGGCTGAACTGAGACAACGTAGGTAAAACTCATAATAAAACATTAAAATAAAGAAGTAAAACTGACTTGCCGAGAATTGTTCAGCAATACTTCCTTTCAGCTCTGAGAAGAGCATTGGTATCAAGCTATAGAATAGAAGGTTACTGATGGTCTTCATATCTGTAAAGGAGTCCTGAACAGCTGCAGTTAGCTGCAGGATGTTGTAAAGACCTGCTTTCATAAAACTATAGCTGTGAGATATCTGAGGAGGTCTCAGGAGGCTCTCCTTTGAGCTCCAAACAGTAGCATTTGGGAAGCTTGTCTTAATTAGAATTTCAAACAGAAGCAGACAAAAAATAAAAAAAAACCACCACCACACAAAAAAACGCCAACAAAACCCCAAAACAACAAAAAAACAAAGGCAGGCATGAAAGAGAAAGAAAACCACTGAAGCGATTGTGTCTGCAAAGTCAGACATCCAAAAGGTCACAGTTCTTGGTTCTTCCCCCAGTGTCGCTCGGGTGTTTAGCCCTAGCATTTTCTCAATCTTCTCTATATTAAACCTTGTAAATCGCTTAATACACTTAAAATGAACGTTGCCAGTGTTAATTTAATTTATCTGTCCTTGGTGTTGGAGGTTAAGCTTCAGGTTGGCACATTATAATATAACATGGATTAAAAAGTTCTGATATGAAAAAGATAAAAATCAATATATTTACTCAAAATAATTAAAACTGAGCAATAAAATAATAGTTATAACCTTGGAAAGTCATAATGAAAGTTTACCATTCTCTGAAAATGATCTTTGCTTTTCCCATGATGGAGGAAGTATGGCTTTTTAGGCAGGGGGATAATGAACTCCTCCTCTTGGACCTTTGGCCAAATAGAGCATTGCGAGTCTGAAATACCCACGTGCAGACATCACACACTGCATGGAGGGTGATGAAATATTTTCTATACCTTATAGAAGCCAGGGACTTCACAAGGACTCAGAATAGATTTGACAGACTGCCTGCGGGAAGGCCAGTGCCCCCCTTACAAGACCTGTTACACTGAAGTAATCCTAAATGTGACACTGTTGTCCCTTCTTGTCCCACTTTGTCTTCAGACCTGTCTTTTTGCTAAACAATGCCAGAACTTTGAGTTGGCTTCTTAATGGTGGACAAAATCAGTAATGGAAAGTCTGAGTGATAGTTACACATTTTTTTGTGTATATACTAAGGAAGTGTTCCTGGAAAAGGGATGGTTACAAAAAATGCCGGCACTTTCTTAGAAATAGGAGCTCCAAGTTGTTCATAGGGAGCAAGCCCAGTTCAAGAACTGACTCTAAATTTCAAATTTAGAGAGTAATCTAACTCTACAACGTCTTGCACAACCTTATCTCCAAGGCCCACTGTTTCTCTGTAAAGTTTTGCATAATACAGGTACACAGAGAAATGACAGCGGTTCCCAAGTTTTCCCAGCAGCAACACCTTGTCTACCAACAGCTGTCATTGTCATCAATTAAGTAATGTGACGCAAGACCTGGTGAGAACAGGCTAAGACCTTGTCATGCCTCTGTTCCAAAGAAACAGTCTGTGTGCATGCCCCGATTCTCAACAACCATCAGTAAGTTGATGTTGGTGATGTAAGTTGATCAGTTGGTGTTGCCACACTGCAGCTGTGGCAGTCTGTCCCTACCTGGGCAGAGGATAGCAGACCCTGGACTTGCTACAGCTGAAAGCCTCCACGTGGGCAGTTACCAACTGCTGGTGCATGGTACCTCATGCACGTGGCAGAGATTTAATAAATCTGTAGCCTGAATTTTGTGTGTGGCAATGCAAAAGCCTTGAGTGCTTGAAGAAACACTTAAAAAAACAGCTTATGACCACTGTGTTTGGTTTTACCAAATTACTGAGTTTTGGTTGCTTCATTTATTAATTATGAGCGGTATTAACGAGTGGTGTGGATTTGGTGAGGATGTTTTTTTCTCTGCCAGCTTTACATTGCTGTGAGGCTAACTACATCTACATGGTTAGGTTAATTCCCGATTTAAACAAGACTGATCAGTATCGTGCAGCCTCTGCGAGGTTAAAAGTTGTATGCAGTAACTATGTGCTGGTTTTGAGTAATTTGTATATACTGACTGTGGAGCTGTATGTGGCAATTAGCAAGATCTTTAGCCCTGTTTATCTGCTGAAGCTCAGAGAATGCAGAAGGAATTAAAAGGTGGTTTGGAACTGTACTAATTTGCTTGTTACTCATTATTGCTGCTCATAAAGATGTTGATTTGCATACTGCATATATTCCTGTTTTGTATTTTAAGAGTATTTCATTTCCTGTTACGGTCGTAATGCAAATAACCTTTATGTGCTGAGGAGTATGCTGTCCTCTGAAAAAAGACTGGAAGGTGTTCTTTTGGAAAGGTATAGTACAGGTAGCATTTTACAATTGCTATGTTTTCTCTGTTCTCATTTTTTTTATTGTCAATGAAAATGAAAGCTCTTCTTAAATCCAAATGTATAGCTCTCTGCTGCACCCATCACACCAAGCTCCTGTTAACAGCAGCTGAATTCCTTTAATTGAGTCTTCCGGAAGACCAGCTCTAGGCAGACAGCAGGGGGGAAATACACTGCATCAGTGGTCTCACTGAAGTTGGCTTCACTGGAGCAAAGAAAGTAGGATTGGACTAAGAAGTAGAGTTACGAGTGTTTGGGGAAAAATACTAATCTCACAAACTAGGAATGAGAGTATTCAGGCAATCTTAGCTGTAATTATCACCCTGTTCTTAGGTATAATGATGTTGGGATTTATGTAACACATTTCATATGTGATTTGCTCATCAGATTGCTAATTATCTCGTAGCAGACAGTTTCTTGCCTGAATGTGGCTGCAAAAGGGTGCAAGGATTTTTCCAACAGTCACACATACAGGTATCTATTGCAATCTTCTTTTTATCTTCTGTCCTTAGGAGATGATGCTTTTGTGATCACACCATGCATCTGTGTGCCTGCCTGTTAATGTCAGAGTACTTTCAGCCAAATATGACAGAGCACTAGAGGTCCAAAAGATTCAAATTCCCTAAACATTTCAGGGAAATAGTTTAAATACAGGACAAAGGTTCAGTTAATATTTCCACTGAGGGAAAGGCTGCAGTGTTTCCTGTTTCCTATGTGATGCCAGAGAGTTTACATTATACAGCCATGGAAAAAGCAGGAAACTCTTCAGTCAGTTTCCACCTCCTTAGACACGAGAGAATTCAGCCACAAGACAAAGGGTGATAGAAAACCAGATTTCATTGCTTGTGATATGGTGGAGGAAGAGTTAATTCTGTCTTCTTGAAAAAAATGGTGTTTCTGAAGCAGGTCCCCTCCTGTGAACAAGCTGAGACGAGAGGGGCGAGAAGACAGAAGTCAGCCTCCACTTTTTCAAGCTTTTAGTAAATGACTTCCCTTGTCATCCAAGATGGGTATCATGAAAGGAATTGAGACTGGAAAAATTCACTGAAAAGATGTTTTCCTCTTGGAAAATGCTGTTTCACTGAAACATGGGGTTTGTATGGGGACATGTCATTTTCAGTGCAATTGCATGTAAAGAAAGTGAAAACCAAATATCAATAAGACTGTGCCTTGTTTGCGTAGACATTTGTCTTTTGTTTTCGATGACTTTTGCATTGCGTTATAAAATAAGAAATAATATGTGAGAAACTTCAAAATTTGGTCAAAGCAGAACATTTTGAAAAGCCCAGGGTGGGGTTTATGTGTTGGGTTTAGATTTCATGAGAAATTCAGTTTTTCCTTCAGATTCAGAAGAAAAATAAATTTCAGAAAGTTGAAATTTCCCATAGACTACAACTTTAGTTTTTAATTGCTACTGCTATCAACCGTTAGGGTCATAAGAAGCCTCCTTCCTCAGAGCTCTATCCAGAAGCATGTCTAATTCCTTCTAAATAATTTATATGTTATATTTAATGAATTTTAATGATTGAGATATAGCAAACTTTCTAGACTAAAGAATGCCAACGTGATTATTTTTGTCTCTATGTACGTGTACTTGCGTGTTTGCTCACACCACTTCACACAAGTTGAAAAGGCTGTTTCCATATTTTAAAAGTATATGCCAAGCGTAGGGGGGTATGGGGGGAAGTATACTGGGGTGTTATTACTGAATTCTGGGAATACAGCTGTGAACCTAAATACAGCACAGTACTGCTGGTCAATTTTTTTCTTTCTTTTTTTACTTCTAATTGAAACATATGATTTGGTAAAAATGTAATTTTAATTAGGATTTTTTTTCTCACCCCAATTCAAGGAGTGTGTCTTTAAAAATCCACACTTGTTTTCTTCCTTTAGATTTTCTTAACAGGGTTGTAACAATGAGGAACTCTTATGTAAAGAGTAAGAGAGCAAAAGTATTGACATGGCTTTTTTTTGTTTGTTTGTTTTTAAAAATTCTAAAATCTGGTGCATTTTGAAGATTTTGATGGCAGAAGCAGCAGTCACTAAGTACATGATAAGGGGGATTAAAAAAAATAACCTTTAAAATCTTGAAGAGGCAAAAGTTTTCTTTGGCTTGGGCTTGTACACATTGCAAAGTGATGATGGTGACACTACAGACTAATGGGGAAATTGGTACTCTACTAAAAAGTCAAGCACTTTCAAATACAGTGATTTTTCTGTCTTGAAGCTTAGAAACCAGGTGAAATGATACTGCCTCGCTTGATTCTGTAGTGTCTCTTGGAAACTGAAGTAAAAAAGATATTCTGAACTTCTCTACAAGAAAAGGAAGATACTTTTTTGCTGGAAAATGGTTATACTCAGTTCAATATAATTAGCATTGAAGGAGGAAAATGCTGTTACATGGAAATGGTCTTAACTGTGGCTACAGTTAATATAAGAAAATATATTAAAACCAAGTGGAAACTTATTATTTTATAAACCTGTGGTTGGGGATTTTCTGCACCTGGGAGACGGTGGGAGGAGGGAAAGAGAAAAGTAATAACCTGTAGATCTGTAAAATTTCCTCGGGGTTTCATTCTCCCAGACGCCTTGTTGGTGCCAGAAGCTCCAGTTCTCTCCGTTTCATTAGGCCATTCCTGTCAGGGTCTCTAGGTTGCCCAGTTTTTGGGGTGAAAACAAGCTAAAATGCAATAAGATGCTGAGACTAGGCAGTAATCCTGCACGTGAAACCATAGTTATTTAGCCATTATCCAGTCAGCTGCATAAGAAATAGTCCAACAGAGCTGCCCCCGGCCGTTTGCCAGGCACCTGGAGGTGCAGCTGGGAGCGGAGCAGCCGTCCTGGCCCAGGAGAGATGGTTTGTAGCATGGGTATGAAGGGAGCTGGTTCACTTTTTCCACTTGTGAGCTGTGGAGTGCTGCACGGGACACTGCCGGTCTGGCTTGAACAGAGCAGCGATATCTGGAAACTGTGAGGTCTGATTTGGTACAAAACCCACACTCATTTCCACCGTCAGTTCATTTCTGTGCTGGTCACCCAGGGCTGGATTGCTCGTGACACCCTTCTGTGGTGGTAGATTGGAGATGCTTCATGATGCATATTGAGTTGGCCCTGAAAGATACAAGGTGCTGTGGCCTTAATCCAGCCCAACACATCAGGATGTATATGAAGTTAAATTTACAACCCTATTCACTGCTGGAGGAGGAGGTTAAGGTCTTTGTACACTACATAAAACTTCCATAACTGCACCTGTAGATATAGAGGCAAAGTGGAATTTTGCTCCTTAGATGTGCGAGGAGCTGGACTTCGAGGTGACTTTCTGAACCAGAAGCCTAGACTAATAAAACACGTCACACCTGCATATTTTACAGTCTTGGCCTTTGCTGCTGTCATCTAGTTTTTCTCGCCTCCCCTGGCATTTTTCATCAAAGATGAAACATTAGTCTGTTGCACCCTCCAACCCTACCAGAAGTGTGAAAGAAACCCAAGTTTTAGGTGTGAGAACACTTTGCACCTGTGGTAGGACAAGTGTGAGTGGTAGGGTGCACGAGAGAGATGAGGTAAAGGGGCTTCTTGCGAAGCTGCAGAGGTGAGTTCACAGCTTGTGGATTGTTATCCAAGATTCATCACCTGACTCCCAGCATTAGACAGGCACGCTCTGTGCAAATAGCTGGCTGTAAATAATTGTTAATAGTAATCCACTGTAGCTACAGAGTTCAGACATCAATATTAATGAAGTGAAACTAGCAGCAGCTTTCAGTGTGAATTAAGTGTTGACCATGGCAGTCGATGTTAATCAGTTGTGAATAACAGTGAGGTCAGTCGCATGCAAATGAAAAAGGTCTTTCTCAAACTATTGGTTATGGCTTTGGTAGCTGTCTCATTTCTTTCTAATGTTTACCTTTTACCCCCATCCAAGTGGTAGGTGAAGTGGTACAGATGGGTCTGCGTAAGAGCTCATGTGCCATAAATAGTTGCTGTGGCTGTTGGAAAATGATCAGTATCACCAGGACTGTACTCTGGGGTGAGACAAGAGTGCAGCATGGCATATTGTTGAGGAAGAAATTATGTATAAATTAGTTGAAGCGGGTTATTTTGTGGGAAGTTTGAATTTGTGATAATGTAGATCTCGGTGGATCTCAGGCTATCCTCAATTTCTCATACTGCAATTGCAACCCATTATTTTTACTGCTCTACTTGGAGTGGATTACATGAGAAAAAGATTTCTTTTCACTTCACAGCAGCATAGATGAAAAGTTACTTTGCCCCCATTCTTCTTGCCACAGTACTTTTCCTTCCAGACTAAGTTACTCCATACTTTCAAACTCTCCATATAGGTCATTTCTCCAAGAGGAAAAGATCTTGGAAAGTATCAATTGTTGGACACCTGGAAGTCAGAACTGCTTTAGCTAAACACCTGTCTAGCTAGCAAGCATAATTGTTTTCATCAAAATTAGCAAATGACTGGAATTAATCAGCAAGACTCTTCCACATGGGAATATAAAGTCTCCATTGGCAAGGACATGGTTGAATTAGTTACTCTACACCTTTTGTCAGTAAAAGCAGCTTTAGAATGTTCTCTTATCCACATATTTCTTGCATTTATCAGTAATTCTGTTTTCAAAGTAAATAAAACAAAGACACACTTTTTATACCTGCTCAGTCTGTTAGATTTGTCATCTTTCTGTCCCAGTGACTAAGAATAGCTATGTTGCTGCTTGACTTTGATTATGTATCAGATAGCAGTAACTATATAATATGAAAAAAGCAAGAGTTTTTAGAGCTCCACAGCTTGAACATACCAAAACTAGATCAATCTCCAGCTTAGAAGGAGTCCTGTATTCTTCGGAAAATAATAATTTCTGTCTTGGCAGCATCCATGAATAACGCTTTCTACAATTTCCAGCTGGCTGGAAATTCAATCCCATCCCAGAAAATGCTCATCTGGCTTTGTCTCTTCTTATCTAAACTCCAACACAATTATCTGGCACAAAGCCACAGCCCTTGAGAAACTCTGGCTAAGAGAACACTCCATGCCTCTCCAGCAACATGACTACCAGGAGCACATCAAACATCCAACGTTCTGCTCTGGGGAGCTGTGCCAGGTTGAAAGTTTCCATTGTTATCTTTGAAGTGGTCGACAGTCCACACTTGTCAATTTTAGATGAAAGACAGAGAAAAGCAAAAGGTACAGGGGAACAACTGGGCATGCTTGTATCCTTGTGCAAACATGTACACTATGCCTTCAATAGGCTGCAGTGACCCTGAGGAGAAAAAAAAAAACAAACAACTTTCCCCCATTTATAGAATCATAAACTCATAGAATGGTTTGTGTTGGAAAGGACCTTAAAGATCATCAAGTTCCAACCCCCCTGTCATGGGCAGGGACACCCTCCACTAGACCAGGTTGCTCAAAGCGTGGTGAATGTTTAAAAATTTGAAACTAATGGTGTTACAGTTTCCTACCTATACATATCATCTTAAGTCCCTTGTAATTTCATTCTCAGTGAAGAGAGTAAGCAGTATCTCTTCATCCTGATGTACCAGTCTCATTTTTTGAAGCTGAAATAAAAGAAAGGTTGCTTCTGAAGAGTTCCCATAGGGCTTAAAATAAATTATTTCAAGCCAAATAGTATCTGAAAATATTTAGATAATATGGTACAGAAACATTAAAAATTATTTACCTTTGGCATTAAATCATGTTTACCTGCTGTGGCTGATAAACAAGGGGGCAGCTCTGATGCAGTCAGGAGTGAGCACGCAAAGTGAAATTCTTCTTCCACCACTGACTTCACTGAGTCACAACTTCACACTTTTCATTTACTTCCTGACCACAGTGATTTTCCTGGCTTATGTCAGGGTAATATCTTGTTCTTCTGAGGTATGTCCTGCACTTTAGTGAACAGAGAACACAAGTATACTGGTTGTCCTAACAGTGGTTCTTCAACTAACTAAAACAGATTTCCACTCTTCCTCGCTTAGATCAGTCAGTGACTTTTGGAGGTAATCACTTTCTCTGCATGTTTCCATCAGCCTCTTAGCAAATCCATTTCTGATCTCCTCTGTTCCAGTATGTTGCTGTATATAATCTCAATCCATTACAGAAGCAGTGGGGGTAATTGTGCACCCTCACCTTCCCATGGCAATCATCACAAATATCCCTTCACTCCTCTCCAGTAGAGTCGTACTGGGTAGCTACTGTATGCTTTCTCCTTGTGGAAACTAACATACCTTAATATTTTGATGCACAAATTACACACAGGAGTGCCTAGCTATGAAGTTTTTAAATAGTATGCCTTTTAGGAAGGTGCAATTACTGGGCTTGGACTTCTGAATTTCTCCATCTATGGAAAAAAAAGATGGGGAGAAGTAAAAGAAAACATTTATTTCACCTATTTTCTTCCTGCAGGAAGCTCCCACTTTGCTGCTGGAATTCTCCAGGAGCAAGTGCTTCTGACAAAGCAACCTGCCTAACGAGTCAATCTCAGTGAAGAATACTGGAAACTAATCTAAAGGAAGCTAAAGGAAAAAAGAAAGTTCTTGCTTATCTTGTTCTTTGGACAAGGACTTCAATAAAACTGCCATCCCATGGTGAAGCACATTCCAAAGGGTTCCGCTAAGCTTGTGCATGCCTCAAAGGGACTCTGATGCCTCTCGGAAAATATTCTGGTTTAGAACAATTACGGTTCTATTATATTTTTCCTGGGTTTTTTCTTCTTTTTCTTCTCTGTCATGAAAAATCCCAAGGTTTTACTTGAATGAAACCATCTGCTCCTGTGGCTTAAAGAATATCTGAGGTTATAACGCTTGGATTATGAAAAAGCTATCAGCCCTGTAGTTGGTAGCTGCACTTAAAAACACAATTTGGGCTCTCTAACAGTCAGCAAGACCTAAAAGTGGAAGACATTCAGGGCCCGTGAAGTGGCTTTCAGCGTGCTATAAGCACTACACTTCCCAGGCTCCATACGGAATTTGTGGTTGGTAGCATTTGCTTGACAAGCAAAAGCCCAGCAAAAAGGAACAGTAAATACACACAACATCACATCTCTTATAGGGGCATTTGGAACAAGAAAGGAAGTGCTCCTAATACCATCTCTTCTTCCCTGGCAAGTCTTTTGTGCATCACAGTGCTACTAGCAAAGTTTGATAGAGCAACTTCACATTTTCACACTTTGGGTTCATTATTCCAATGCAAAGTTTCTGTCTCTGTGTTCTCTCTAGAATCCCACATAAAAAAAAGACTTTATGACCTCCTGTTATAGGAGGCTACGACAGAAGTGTTTAATTTATTTATCTATCTATTAAAAGGTTGCTTTTGCAGCTTGTCTTTTTCATGGAGAGAAATCAAATTAGAGGACAGCAATCAATTATTACTGTCCATCAGCATGCACAACAGACCAAGAGTGCTGTTTGCAGGACTACCGGCAGTAATGGAAAAACATAGCTGCAGAGCCAAAATCAGCACAATTAAACATTGACTACATAGGAACATTTTTAATGATATATATTTTTAAATCTTTTCTATTATGCCTTCTTTGTCTCTGTCTATACTGCCGGAGGCTTTCCTGAAGAGTCCCGTACCCCTGAAGCCCCAGAGGAAGTCAGGACAAAGGAGGACTTTGCTCTGGTAGATCAAGACTGGGTTAAGGAGTGGTTAAGTAATCTGGACACCCATAAATCCATGGGTCCTGATGGGATGCACCCGCGGGTGCTGAGGGAGATGGCGGAAGTCATTGCTAGACCACTCTCCATCATCTTTGGCAAGTCGTGGGAAACAGGGGAGGTGCCTGAGGACTGGAGGAAAGCGAATGTCACACCAGTCTTCAAAAAGGACAAGAAGGAGGACCC
>WKFP01014907.1:164115-174493 GCA_011057875.1 Pterocles orientalis | reverse complement strand
GTTTGTTATATTTGTTCACTAATCTGTATTTGAGAAACACCACCACACTCAAAATTCTGTTATGGAAGACATCATGTGCCTTGTTGATTATTGTTAGTTTAATAAAAATCTTAACAATTTAATCCAAATACATTATAGAGTCATTATTAGTCCTGTTATAACAGTAGTAAACTTTCATTGTCCAATCTATTACATTATTACAGTAGAGTCTCACTGATAATGCCGTTACTGTTACAGAAAGATCTCATGGTGTCCATCCTTTGGTGTTACTCTCACCCTTCCTATGCTTATCCCGGCTCTATGAGCTGCAGTGCCCACGTTCCTCATGGAGAAGGGAATTGGATCAGGGTCATCAGTGCCCCAGTCTTTCACTGGGAGGAACGTGATGTCCATGGTGGGATTTTCTTGCTCCTTGGTCTTTGGGTCTACCTAAGTTGGGTTTTCTGGTTTTCTCTCCTGCCTCCCCTGCCAGCTCCTTCCAGGGGTCCCACAGGGAAGGTGGCAGGTGCCTTCCTGCCTCATGACACACAGGGCCGTTGTCACCTCCACCCTGTTGGAGGGATAATCATGTGAGCGTGGGGAGAGGGAACCAGTTCCAACAAGCTCCAACTGGTTCCAAACATCAAAGGCTGCCCTGGCCCACTGAGAGAGATCTGCCCTGCCCCTGCCTGCACAAGACTCGTGTATAGTGACTGTTATATAGTCTAGCTTGCATAGGACACATTCACCGTTCACACATTTTAGGCACCTCAGGTAAGCGCAGATGACAGTCGCCACCACCATCACCTTGTATTACCTCTCCCTCAGGGAATTTCCTCCCTGCCTTATTCATGTTAAACTTTTTGATTTCTTTGTCCTTCATCTAGTCATTTTAGCTGGTCGATTTTTTTTTTTATGCGTCTCCTTCGATGTTGCATCAGTCACCGCTCTTTTTTTTTAGTCTTTCCCCATAAGGAAAAGATGATACAAAAATTTCAGCTGTTTAACAGTTTTGGTGGGAGCTGACGTGGTCGCAGGACTATTGTATGTACGCCTAGGGAATGATCAAACAAGTGACCTACCCTCTAGAGCACGAGGCTAACCTCATCCCAATTCATCACTATTTAAACTTTATCTACGTTTTCAGCATAGGCGCTGTGTGGAATTTCTACTGTGCACGGGCTTTTTAATCCTTCACACTGTTATGCATAATATTCAAGCTAAACAATAGTTGATCTTATTTATACAGTCTGTGTCCTTCTTATCTTTTCTTTCTTTCTCATCTCCTATTGTTCATCGAGTCCGTTTTTAAAGCATTCCCATGTTCCCACTGAAGGACTTAACATATTTATAACTGCACTAAAATGTTAAATAATAAGGATTTTTTTTATTGTACAGCATTAAACTGTGTGAAATTCTTTATCTTCACACACAGGCAGAAGCGTTAACACTGAAGTGTATTACCACTCATGTCTATGTCAGAGATATTGCTATGAAAATTCTCGGATATCTGTTATCATAAAACCTTTCTCTAACTCCCAAATGAAAGAAAGAAACAGCAACATTTTTACAGTGTCTTGAAAACAGCAAAATGAAGCTATGCATAACCCAAATTGTAGTTCTAATCTGGATAATGGGAGTGATTTTGAGTTTTGAGTGATTTTTACACATTTTAATTTGACAACTGCATCAACAAATCAAAGACGTTTCCTAATGAAGAACCTCCATACTGGTGAGAAAGGGAATACAAAATGTTTCTTTGGAAAGGCTAAATTAATATACTATTTTTTTAGAAAGGTTTCAGACACCAAGAATTGTAGTTGACTAAACCATTAGTAGTAATATGCAGTAAACACAATCTTTCTTTCATAATAATAGCTCAAACCACTTGCAGCACTCTGTTTGGTGAAATACAATATTATCTTAATATAATAAGCATTGTTGTACCGTTGAATTTATCAGCAACATTGAAAGCAAAGGAAGAGCTCATTGTGTGTATCACTATTGCACTAAATCTTTAAGCTGTCTGCTATAATTTCCTTTATAACACTTTATAACTCCAAGGTTTAAAATAGGTTTGTATTGCAGAAATTGCAATTTGTTAAGGAAAATAAGTTTGTCTTAAAAGTGAAAAGTACTTTTTAAATTCTAAACCCTATGTACAAAGTTCAGAAAGGCTCAAAAAATAACGTTAAAGAGAAAAATCCAAAAGCTTTGAGTGTACTTTCTATTATCAACCTATGTCAGTAGATCTAATTTTTGAACGTTTTCTTCCCATGAGCATGATTCACACACATATTGCTTCCGAAGAATTTAATCAATTGCCCAAAACATTAATCAGACTTTTTTTTTTTTTATTTGTATTACCTTGAAGTTAACATGCAAAGATTATTCAGGTGTTATGCAAATACATAAGTTGCAAAGCTTGCAAATTGTCTGCTACCTTGTGGAATGACCTTGATTAAAAGTTTATTCTTGTAACAAATAAATAGGTTGAAAATTTGAAAAAGAAATTTCTTCATGCATTTTTATTCATTTCCTGCATAAATTAATCACTAGTCTGAACTCTAAAAGCAGGGTTCAGATTTTTAAGATTTTTTCCTCTCTTTTTCTGATTTTTCCCACTCATAGTTACTATGGCAGCAAATGAAGTCCTCTACACACGGTGCCAGTTCTGTGTGGATACAGCAGTAAGAACCTAGACTATTGTTAGGTTTACATGTGATTTTTTATTGTCATGTCAAACAGTTTTTCCTCCAGAAAATAAATATCTTCAGTGAAATATGGGCGGTTTCTAGTGATGCCAGCAGCTGCACATAGCTTACAATGTTGCCAACTTCTATTAATTTTTTCAAGACATTCTCACTGTTTCTTTTCTTTCTTAAAAAAACACATTTAATATTCTGAGGTAATTGTATACATCTATATATCTAATGTAATATATTAAAATATTTAAGCAAGTGGCTAATCTTTAAGATAATCTGCCCTCATGGTTACATTTATAGTTGCAAATTAGAGACCAGACAAACTTTACTGACGCTTAAAGGATTTATGTGTTCCTGGTGTAAGGACAATTTTGAATGGAAACATCAGAAACTGTAATTTCTAATGCATTCAATGTATTTTATTACTATTATTATTATTTTGAATATTGCTGTTCATATGAGACACAAAAAAGGATTTTTAAAAATAACGTTATCCATTCTCACCTGCCAACAGCATATATTTCAAAATTTCAGTCACTGTGCATTAGAATTCACAGAAAGTGATATATTTTTTCTAGTTGCAAAAGCAGTATCAAATGCCAGCATCCTGTAATTTTTAAAAATTATCTTTAACCTGTAGAAGATTTATAGCTTTAACAACTTCGCCGCACTAATGTGCATATTTTAATGAAAATTCTAGATTCAGAGGCTATAAGTTAAATTCCTTTTAAAAAGGTGAAGAATATCTTTTCCAACACCTGATAGAGTCCGTCTTTTTATAAATTGCATTTGTACAGATCAAAAACTCCTTATTTCCTAATGTCATGGAATTATGAATACTGAGGAAATTTCTTATTCAGATGTGGTTTTTTCTTTCTTTCAGAATGGGAAGTTGTTTCTCCCTGTCTTTCTTTCTTAATGCACTTAATGAGTTTTAAATTGTTCTAAAAGTTGTTACCTCTATTAATAGATACACAGGCAAGTATGCTTGTTCAGTACTCTGACCTTTTAATACCTCCTTGCTCCAAGGGTGCACAGCACTGTCGACTGACATCTTGTTCTGCAAAGTCTGTAAAATTCTTTTGGAAATAAACCATAGTAAAACTGAAAAAAAAAAAAAGTCTTGGAAAAAAAAAAAAAAAAAAAAAGAAGATTCCCTACTCAATAGGCTCAGCTTTCCCATGTGCACTGTACCCCTGCCCCTGCTCTCTGCTGCTCTACCGTAGGGCTGCGAGTGGTGCCCAGCCCCAGCACCAGCGTGAGGTCTCAGGATGGAGGAGGAAAGGATTGCCTGACCTTGAACCTCTTCGCAGCAGGTAACTCACTGCAAACTCCCCGTTCCTCTTCTCCTGAGGAAGCCTGAAACGGTCTGTTAGAACTCAGAGGGACTTTGGAAGGGAAACACAACACCAAAGAAGAAAAAAAAGAAACAAAAAATGCACCACAATATGGAACTGTTAAAAACTGTTTAAAAAAATTGGCTAACGGTAAATTTTTAGCTGCATATTTATATTGTGCTCCATTTACCTCACAATAACATTTCAAGCATAGGAGTGTTCTCTTTCTGACTGACATACTTTGCAGTTCTGAATATACACTGGTCAAGCTGCTGTAGGAAAAAGAGGAACCCTCCAGGATACCCGTAAACTTAAAGTATTTCCCTGCTTGGTAAGAGATGCAAATTGCCTCAATGAGCTGAACTGAAAGCCCAGGTCCCATCATTCATTTTTGGGCAACTATTGTAATTATCACGCAAGCAGGTAGCCTCTTCTGTGTTTTAACACTAAAAAATTGCTGAATGGGAGTGAGAGAATTTACACTGAATCCCAGCTCAAAGGAGGACTCAAAGTAATGCAAAACATTGTATTTCAGGTGTACTGAATACACTGGCTTTGTGACTCCCAGCCTAGATACCTTTGAAGTGTATGTCAATACTTTACTCAGCACTGGGGATTCAACTTACAGAGATGGCCAAGCAAGTGCAGTTTATTCAGGTGTTCAGAAGTCGAGAAGGTTAACTTTGAAAGATATCAAATGCATAACACACTAAGTTCTAAGAAAAGAAACAGCAGAAATATGGAACTCATTAGAGCTTGTTTTCATATAGTAATGGGTATGGCTCAATAATGCTACGGTGACTACCTGGGTGACTAATGACTTCCAGTCTAGACTATTCAATCTCAAACAAATTTGCTTACCTGACAGCACCGAATTATATAAAATTATCTTGATATGACTACATAGTGTGGGTAAAACATAGCATTTTGGAGACTTTCTGATCTACCTGCGTTTTTTTTTTTTACTAGCTAAAATGGGTGATTCCTTGTTAGGTATTAGCACAAATATACATGACAGGTCCAAACCCATTTTTTCATAACATCTGTTTCATCCGTAATTTTTATTGTTCTAGGTATAGTTGAAATAAAAGGTATTTTCTCTCTTCATATTCTTGGTTGTTGTTTTACCCACAAAGCTGTACCTCTCCATAGAATTAAGAGCAGCTAATTAAGAAAATAAAAGTAGTGAAATGATCGAGTTCTGACCATTCAAGGTTAAACTAATTTCAAAGGAAAGTAATTAGCTAAAATGCTAAGGTGAAAGCAAACAAAACAAATAGAAACCCTGCAAACCTTAACCTCAGGAATCGATACAGAAATAACACAAAGTGCACCTCAGTGTCAAGAATCTAAATTATGAAGCTTGGTTAAAAAAAATTGTTGGAGAATCCGTGGTTATAAACCAATATCTCATATATAGAAAGTTTCCAAAACTATGTAGCAAATTAAAAAATTAAAATGACTGATGTATTTTGTATCTTATTTTTATTAGTTTGTTCATGTGTGTGTTACATTTGCTTAGTACAAAACATTGAGAGAAAAGTATAGCCCGGAGAGAATAAAATACAACATCCTTCTTTTGCTAAACACTTTAACATAAAATCAGTCCTACCATGAGTCAAAAAGAACGGAAAAAGTAGGTGAAAACACAAAGATGAAGTATTCTAGTGGGTTTTTTTGCCTGGGCCAGCAATACGTAGAAAATATATTGTCACTTTTGTGTGGAAATTGCATACTATGAAACTAGTGTTCACTGCCCTCTACAGTCTATAGCTCTCTTCACTTTATGAGCTTAAATTAAATATAGAAATATCTTAAAAATTTATTGAGAGATACAAGTACAAAAATTTACAGAAGAAATATTCCCTTTATGTACCTGTTTAAGTTCTTCATTTGAATACATACCTTTTAGTGAGTTAGTATTAAAAAATAGGCAGAAAACCTTCAATGTAAAACTTAAACACATGTTTGCACAGCTGGATACTGAATTACTGGTCTTGGACAGTACTTCATTAAAATTGTTTAATAAAAAGAACAACATTATTTTGGAATCTACCTTTACTGTAATATGTCACTAAGAAGATTTTAAAATTTGATATGTGGTTTTATAAGAGCCCCTCACAAGTTGTCAGTCCGTGTACGTTCTCACTGCATCAGCCAGGACCAATGGACAGATCATTGGCACAAAATTAGAAGTCTGAAGCCTGGAATAAATTTTTATATTTATTTATATTGTATGTGATATTTATATATCATAGAAATGGTATATATTTATAATAAATTTATTATTATCCATCTCAGCCAGAGCCAATACAGGGAACAAGATTTGAAACTAAGCTATGCTATAAATTTTTTTTTATTTCTTGCAAAAGGGAAAGTCAATCATCCATTCATTACACTTATAAGTTATTTTAGAATATTCTTTTATAAAGTATAATTGTTTAAATGAAAAAGATCATTTCATTTATAGTTCACAATAAATGAGACAAAGGTAATATTCTAAATTTAGGCTGTAAGTAGCACAATGAATTTCATAAACATGTTTTCAGGAAATTGTCTAAAAAACACAGTAGGCTACAAACAGTTTAAAAGAAACAAAAAAAAACCCCACCCTCTGTTCTTCTTCAATACTCTTTTTTTTTTTCTTCCCTTCTTTTCAATTTATTTTGTTTCCTAACGGAGAGTGTGTTACACTGACACATTGTGCAACTGCTGGCGTGATGTCTCTTGTTGATCTGAATGTAAATACATAGACACAGATGCCTTGGGCTTATCCTGTCGGTGTCTTCTGCCTGTTTAAAGAAACCTCCATAATCAACTTTATCGGTGGCTATACACACTTTTATCTTTTTTAATGTACATCAAATAGTTGTGAGCAAAATCTCATTTCATAAAAACAAACAGATCTAATGTGATATTAAGTCTCTGAATGAAATCTATGAAGCAGAAAAAAACCCGATAGTGTTTCGCTTGCATCCCATCTCTAAAAACTTTTCTTGGTATTTTAAAAGGGAACAGTTTCCATCAAGTGCATAAAAAAGTCAACATATTATTAAGTTGTACATGCAAGACAAGTGAAATAGAGCCTAGTAAAAATGTGGGTCCTCTGCAGAATGGGGCAGGGGAGCTAGTGACAAAGGACATGGAAAATACTAATGTATACACTGCTGTCTTTCATGTTGGTCTTCACTGGTTAGACTGGCCTTTGGGAGTCTCAGGCCCCTGAGACCTGAGGGAAACTCTAAAGCAAGGAAGACTCACACTCGGTAAAGGATGATTAGGTTAGGGAACATTTAAACAAATTGGATACACAGAAGTCCAGGAGACCTGATGGGATGCACCCACAGGTGATGAGCAAGCTGCTTGATGACGTTATGGGAGCACTCTTGACTATCTTTGAAAGGCCATGGCAATTGGAGGAGTTTCCTAAAGGGTGAAGGAAAGTAAATATCACTCTTTTCTTCAAGAAAGGAAGAAAAGCAAGAAGATCCAGGGAATGACAGGAAAGTTAGCCTCATTTTGATCCTTGGTAATATAATGGAGTTAATAGTCCTGGAAACCGTTTCCAGACACATGAGGAGAAAGGAGTGGATGTTCTTTATTTCAACTTCTGTAAGGCTGAACATCCATAACATGCCCCCCCACTTGATGACCAAAGGCTCAGCCTGTTGCCGGCTAACGATCCCCAGAAGCTACACTCACAATTCCCCCAAACGGGTGTGTGGGGGGGTGCACCGCTCCCAGAGGCACTAACGGAACGGAGATAACAGCCCGAGCGTCCCAGAACCGAGAGCCAACCGAAGCGGGGGGAAAATGACCACCTGGCCACAGCTAATGATCCCCCCAGAGAGGGAGGATCCCGAAACTCACGGAACGGAGATAACGAGCTACCGGCGTCTGTTGGGGGGGAAAGGCCTTGGGAGAGCGAATGCAGGCACCCGAGGCAAGATGATATGGACCCCAAGGGAAGTAAAATAGAGCAATCTCCCGGAAGGGTCCTCACCTATATACTGTGTATGACGTGCATGGGATGGAATAAACAACTGGTCAGTCTGGTTCTCAATCTTAACCTAAGAGCAAATCCCAGGCTAGCAGCTGAACTGTGTCTCCCCCCCACCCCAGCCTCCTCTCGCTCTGTCTGTGGGGAGGAGAGAGGCTGAACATATTTGTCCTTGAAATACTAGCAGTAATATAAACATTCTTTCTTATCAGCTGTTCTGCTGAGTACAAATCCAAAACACAGCCTCTTGCTAGCTATTTATGAAGAAGAGAGAAAAAAAAATTAACATCTCTACTTAACCCACGCCAGCTGTTTAAAAGGAGACTTGTGTAAAACACCGCTTTTAAGGAAGATGACATCTGGCGGGCATTAGAGACACCTCAGCCTGAACCAAAGAAGAGAAGGAGGGTGTCAGTCACTGGAGATGCCCTCAGACAGTGGATGGGAGCACCCATCTTTTGATGTCAACCAGTGTTTTGGTTGTCTTGTTACTTGCCACTGGGTTGCCTCTTGGATCTCAGACAGAGACTGACAAGGCTTGTCCAGCCCCTTGACTATTGCCCTTGCTGCTCATCTATGTAGGTGCCAAAGACACTGCCAGGACAACCCTGCACATGTCAAGAGTCATTACAGAGCTCTAGGACCAGGAGGGAAGCAAAGGACACTGCGTAGTACGGATGGTTACTCCCACTGGTGTCCCAGATGAAGGTCTCTGTCCCTCCAGTGAGGGGGAAAGGCTGAGGAAGAAGTGCATGCACCAGCATATCAACACCTGGTCAGGTGGTTGGTGCCCTAGACAGGGCTTTGGCTACTATGACTGCTGGACCCTATTTGAGGAACAAGGATTGCCTACAAGGTACAGGATCTATCTGAAAAAGAGGACAAAAGCCTAAATTAAGTACATCTGGGAAGGATTGTCATCATCTGAAAAGAAGCAAAGACATAGAGTGGCAGTGAGGAATGTCTGGTTATACTGTTTTTGGCTGAGCTGGAGCTAAGTTTCTTCATAGTAGCGTGTATGGGGCTATGTTTTGGGTTTGTGCTGAAAATAGCTGCAGAGTTGTGACCTCACTGGTATTACACAGAGGTGGTAGAAAAGAGAGTGAGATGACCCTGAGAAAGGGCATGAGCTTCCAGACACTTTATCTATATAAAGGGCATGACGTGCGTGATACAGAGTAGACTGTTGGACAATTTGAGTCTCAATTCTAAACCCAAGATCAAGTCCTAAACTAGTAAGTGGGGCTGTGCTCTGTCCCAGCTTCTCCTGCACCTGCAGACACTGGCACAGCAGAGAAGCTGAAAAGTCCTTGACTGTCCTGGCAGCAACTATAAACATCAGTATGTTATCAGCCTTCTTCTCAGCACAAATCTAAAACATAGCCTCACACTAGCTACTGTGAAGAAAGTTAACTAGGGAAAACCAGGACAATACTCAAGATGGATTTGCTTTGAACTGAAGGTTGTACTAGGTGGCCTCTAGAGTCCCCTTCCAACCTACACGATTCTGTAACTCTTCTATTCTTTGAAAAAACTCTTCGTGCATAGCCTCAGTAGTAATATATTCATATTCTACTCTTCTTTACCATTTGCTTTAGTCCAATCTCACCACTGTAGTGAATTGAAATGCATCTTTTTTTCTTTCCTCCCTTTCTTTCATACTTTTTTCTTTTGAAATGTGACAGAACGGGAAAAAATCCTTACATCCTTTTCATCTACTTAAGAATCTGAGTAGCTCCAAAGTACTTCCCAAGAAACTGTCTAGCATAATTACAGAGCAGAAGTCTTCCCCAGTTAATATATCTTATGTTACTATAGCAGGGAATAGAATCTGAAGATTTTGTTTTTGTCGATAGAATAAGTCAAGCTTATGTAACAGGAACAGTTAGAATGCCTTCCTTTTGATCAGTTCTCTGCAAAAGCTTAAACCCTCTTTTAATCTCTGCCTTGTTGTCCAGTATCATGCTATTTATTAGGAAGTAGCAGCTGTATCTTTGTACCAGTTTTATTTCAAGTTATGCTTTCTTATATAAAAAGCCCTTCTTCTAAAAGAAAATGATTTCTTAACTCATAGGCACTTCTGAATTTTAGCAGTAGCTATCTTCTTTAAGCTTTCTCGGTGTAACTAACGTATTCTATGTCAAAAGTTTTGCTCTTGGTAGCTACTTGGATATCAAGTAAAGGGATACATAAAGTGTTAACCCAAATGCTGTGCTGTTACATTCAAGAGATGTGACATGATGTGTCTTACACAGACAAAGTTATAAAAGGAGGGACCCAGTATAACTATTATTTAATAATTGCAGGGGAAGGCTTATTCAGCTTTTTTTTTCTTTCTTTTTTTTTTTTTTTTTTTT
>WKFP01014907.1:139603-153353 GCA_011057875.1 Pterocles orientalis | reverse complement strand
TTAGGGGAAAAAGACAAAAGGAGGGGTATTTTCCTAGTCTCTATTTTTTTTCTAGTCTCTATTTCCCACATCTTTTCTCAATTTAAAATTTCATACAGGAGAATTTTTTTTTTTAAATTACATTTTCTTCTAAAAACTGAAACCTTTTTCTTTGGAGTTTGTCACTGAATTTTTTTCAGTGTAAATTGGCAAACTCATTAGTTAAACTGTTCACAAATGTAAGCTGTTAAATCACATCTATAAATTAATTTTTATGTTTTGTAGAAAATGTAAATAGAATTCCTGTTAGGAGTTTGAATTGGCAAGGATTCCAGAAATTTTTACAAGGTTGAATACTAGGGAGAAATTATGAAGACTGTGTACTCTAGACTTACGAAATCCAGCAGGAACTTTCAGTTGCTCAAAAAAATTCTTAAATCTGTAGTGATCTTTCCAAAGTTTTTTGACTTCTCCAGTATTTTTTATTAATACGAACTATTGTTGATTGTAGAGAGTTGGTCAAAAGTTGTGAATTTTCATACTTGAAGCAATGCTCATTATCTTTCTGTGTAATTGGTAATTATGTCACCTTTCTATGGAAAGAAATGGTCTTACATGCCTCCTGAATTACAAGTACTAAATTTTGTAAACACATAATCACAGCTGTGAAATAAAGAATGCACTTTAAAAGGATGCAGTAAGTGCCCAGTACCATTCTTCACACGTTTCTTCTGGAAAACCTGTAAATCTGTAGTGAACAATTATAACATACAATGAGATCCTTAGGCCTTGCTTACCTGGGGAAATTTGCAAAGGTTGGGAGGAGAATAAAGATCACTAAAATATGAGAGTTTCCTAAGCATCTGTTCACTATGGCAGGGACAGACAAGAAATAGCTGCTAGGTCTCCTTTTTAAAGACTGCGTTCATAAGCACTGCAGTAAGAAGAGATGAAGTGCAAAGAAGATGCATTTTACACCTGAGTGATAAAACATATTTATATATCTTAAGCAGCTTAGCAATTTGTCTCAATACTAGCAGAGCTAATGTCTTCACAGTCCCGTTGTGGGACTACAGGATCTACGTTTGTCTCCTGAAGCAATTTTCCTTTTACACCAGAATGAAATATAACTGTAGTTCTCAACTGCAGAAGCATTTTTATCTGCTCTCCATGATCCCCTAAACCAGAAAATTAGCTGCAGTGTGTGGCTATTAATGGAAGTGCTGGTTACAGCTATTACATTATTTCAAACACAAACTCTTACTAAGCAGTCACATTCCTAAGGCTAAATAGGTTCTCTTGGTGCAACACTACCAAAAATGGTTTGGAAAGTTAGTTTCTGGCTTCCGTGGTTCCGATGCTACCTGGCAAGAACGGTAATAATAGTGGTATGGATAACGCGTTTGTAGGTTACAAGTGTTTCCTGCGTACCAACAGCCCCCACAGAGTGGTCACAGTGGTGACCCCGATAGATTTCTGTTTCACTAATTCCTCTAGCTGCTACAATAATAATAAAATAAATAATTTGTACAAGTAGGACTCTATTTTATGAAATCCACACAACCAAGGTTAGCTGTTTCCTTATATCCTGCTGCAGAACGGAGAACACAAGCAAGTGGGTTTCTCAACAACTTTTCAAGTCAATTTCCAAACCGTGTGATTTCAGTAATTAACTGATTAACTGCCACCAGCTGTGTCACTAACACAATGATCCCTCCTGTTTATCCTTTGGTATGAGTCTGTTCCTCTTTATTGAGAATTTAACATAGAAATTGCTCGATATTTTTCATAGCGTAATACTTTTTAGTACTTCTACATCTTGTTATGAACTAAACTGAGCGGTTTTTTTAGTATTCAAAGCTCATTTTACAAATACGTTGTTTCAGGCTACTGACAACAGAGAGTGACTATGCAGTATGAAGAGTAAATTCTAATATAATAAAAATGTTTCTAAAATATCTTAAACACACAGGTTGCCTGAAGCAGCCCTACATAATCTAATCTTCGGTATCACTCCTATCACCCTAAAATATTCCATAAACCTCAGGAAAGGTTATAGTAAAAAATAAGGAGAAATCAATCACTTTCCTTTCCTTGATGTTGTCACCATGATTTTTCTGTTTCTCCATGATCTTACAAAATGTTATCTACATTCAGCAGAAAGGTGTCTACTTATTTTAATGCTTTATGGATCATACTAAACTGCTCCAGCTGCCATGGCAGGTGAAAAACAACTAAATTGCAAAATTAACGTAGAGAAGTGCAGGGGTCCTTGTTTCTTTTGGTACTTTTTTCCCTATTAAATTACCATAGAGTTAACATTCTTTATTGCTTGGCACAACTGCTTGCAAAAAGAAACACTGCTTCGGTAAGTATTCTAATGGTAAATCCTATTTGTTATTCTGCTTTCCATGGCAGGACCCAGAATGAACTTTCACCTCATGACTTTTTCGGAGCGATACTACAAAGTCAAAATGGAAGGTCTTCTCTGTCTATTTATGCACGTGAAGTTCTTTTTCTGTTTGCATTTTTGTAGAAAATTAGTTCACATCTGACTTCAGCTGAGTTGATAAAATGTATGAAGACTGGCCAAGTGTCATTCTCTGAGGTGCTATGAGCACTTATATTGCAAGTCTGAAGGACATTGACCTGAGTGTCGTGGTAAAAAAACTATTTCAATCAAGGAAAGTCATGCCAAATTAAAGATAGTTCTTTCAGTAACTTTTAAACTAAAAACTTGTCCAATGAAAGAGAAGATTAATGTGTTTGCCTTGAGGAAAGTATTCTCCGAATATTAATTTGTGTTTTTGCTTTCTTCTTTCCTTAAAAAGTCTGTAGGGACACCTTGTGGATTTGTTTCATCTGAACTTTTAGTGTAAGGAATTACAATGTAGTTCTTCCACTAAACTCATGGAGAAAGAATCTAAGTTCTTATAAAAAGAGGAAATAATGGCTACACCGTTGGTTTTCTGTCATATATTTTGTAAACCAATGTTAAGCATCAAAAGCTGAAAGGTTAGGGATAAAAAGGAAGCTGTAATCTAAACATAGAGTTTGGTTTGAGAAGGGGAAAGTGGTTGTTTTAGGCTAACAATAGGCCAAACACAACCCTGAAATAGGTTTACTGAGCCATCAGATTTACACTGTGTGATGAATGAGATGAATTTGACCTGTAGTTTAGGCTTGTCAGGGAACATCAGGGTATTGAGAGACTGAGGAGTTTAATAGAGTCTTCATTTCCCCATGGAAAATATTTCTATTTTTTTGTTCCAGTCTTTTGTGTGGTTGATTGATGGGTTTCAAATACTGATCTCTACTGTTCCTCTCTGACTCTTCCCACCTGAAGACAGAAGACATGAGAAGAAAACTAACTCCCTTAGGACAGGTTAGTCACACAAAATATGTGACAGAAATGACAGCATCCAGATAAGAATCTGGAATCCATCTCCAGCTTCATTCTTTTCTGAGGAATGATAGGACACAGAATCAAACAATAATAATAATAAAACATTTCAATATATATACTTCACTTGAATACACACGCACACTAAAGCTCAAGAGCTAATAGAATGCTGAAATGGCAAAAATAGCAGCACAGAACTCATCAATACAAACTTCAGGCACCTGTTGTGGCTGTTACACATGCTTTCAAATCAAAATTTCCTCTGAATAACACGTTGGTAATGTTGTTTTGATTTTTTTTTCTTTTTTACATAGTTCTTCCTGATGAATATCCAGTGACATACATATGAACTTATATAATTAATATTTTCAGTTACTTTTTATTATTTTATGTTTGGTGAAAATAATAAATGCTAAAAGAGTTGCCTTCCAGAGCATTAAAATGTTATAATTACATATACAAAGTTTGAGATGGTAGATGACATATATTAACAAATTTTCACCTTTAGTATTGGGTCATCAGTTAACATTTGCAAAGCAGTTAGAAAAAGTCAAACATCACACATGTAGCATGCAGTAAAAAACTTGAAATTTCACTGGTAGTTCTGACTGAACCATTCACAAATTCCTTACAAACATTCTTACTTGTTCCCCAGTTCACAAACTTTCATGGAATACTGTAGCTGTCTTGTATTGAAGACAAGGATGATTTAAGAGAGAAAAGTGTTGTTAAATAACATCAGGGTAGAGACCTATATGTGAACAGACACTCTGAAAGCTTGAGAAGCAAGTTTATGAAAAGAAAGATATTTGTTTTTCTTGATTGTTGTTACAATTGAATTATAGAAAGGGATTGAAAAAAAGATTGAATTCTAGAAAGGGAGCGAAATGAATGCAAGCTTTTGCTTAGACGAAGACAGGGAGTTCTTGGGAGGCAGCAAGAACTGCGCTTTTCTTCATCATGAGCTTGTATACGTGCTCACTTGCAAAATGGACCAGAGTTGACAGAAACTTCCAAAGCTGTACAGACATCCCGTATGATCTCCAACCACCCCCATCTACCTTTAAACTGATGTAATTCGCACGGCAAATTAAGTCACCCATAGGGTTCTTGAAAAGCCCTACACTCTGGTTGCAGTGTAACAGAACGCTCCACTGGCTCAGCGGTTACACAGCGGGATATCACTATTTATCATCCAACCACGTGCAGTTCACTCTGAGAATGTCCAGTTTCACACAACTTTTTTTTTTTGCTTCTGCCTTTCAGAACCATTTATTAGTTAGTACATTGGTTTTGCAGAACCTTTCTGAAGTGCTTAAAGCTTCTTAAACATTGAAATGTGAGCCTATGAACACACTTCTGGGTCCATTCAGTTTGTTCAGAAGCCCAGACGTTGGCAAACTAAGTGCTGTTATGGGGAAGTAATTTTTTTTCAGTTAATCCACTGTACTTTCTGGATCACTTTTACAATTACTACTACACAGAGTAAACATTCACAAAACAAAGAGAAATAGAAAATACAGACAATTCATTTATTTCTGTTCTGTTTCCCTTATAAAGTCCTAGAAACTAGTGTACATTTTCTAAATAAATGTGGCTGCTATTTCAGTTACTATGTAGTGTTGACATATATTTGACTGTTTGTGAACCAAACCAGTGCTGAAAAAAAGTATGGGGTTTTTTTGAATATTTTCTAAGAATGGCATTTTGCAAGTTATGGAGAATCCAAAGATGAGATTTAAAGTCTCTATAGAAAAAGTCTTGACTAGTTTGTTTTCAAAACGGAAACCCAAATTATCCAATTCAATCCTTATTGTAAGATACACTTATTGGAATTGAAGGGGTAGGAGAAAGAGCGTTTAAGACACCAGAGGGGATTTATATCTTATAGTTCTTGGGAAACTGAAAAACCAAACCAACCCAAAACCTTAAATAAATATGCTATTAGTAGTTGTCTAACCTCTAGCTTTAAGTAATTCTGTTTATAGGGTTTGCACTGATCCCATGAACTCATTCATTCTCCTCAGTAATTAAAACAATCTCTTTTATGTAGCTTTCCTAAAAGTTACATCAATGGAGCAGTTTATTTTGAAGTCTATGTACCTCCTGCTGTTACATAAAATTATTCTGGAGCATTAAAGCTAAAAAAACTTCCAATCATTCAAGCACAATAAATGCAGAGACATTTCTGCATCACTCTATTTATTCTGGATGTTGGCCAAATTAACTTGTAATTCTAAAAAAATCCACAGCTGCCAATGCAAAGTAATTTGAAGTGACAACATATCACTCTATCTTGCAATCACAGCACGAGGTGTTACAATTTGTAAACCCAAAGTCAGTCTAGCATTTATTTTTACAACTACCTTTTTTTTTTTTTTTTTTTACAATGAGAAGAAATTTTATAACGGAAAACAAATTGGGAGAAACATTTAATTTAGAAGGGATAAAATTAAAATTATTTACAGTTGTATATGTATACATACTTTCAAAACTCTCTTGGAATTTCTGCTTTATTATGTAAGAGAAAAAGAGACAAGGGAAAGAGTTACAGCTACTCCTAGGTCACAGTGGCTCTCAGAGGCTGAATATCTGCAGTAAAGGCAGTAAAACCCTATAAATACAACTTATAGCCCAGGAGCACTCTCTAGAGTATATACTCGCACAAATTACTGATTAGGATGCTTTCATGGGTAGTGACCATGAATTTACATAACTAATTAAACAAATTAAAGAAGCAGCCCTAGCAACAAGGATCAGAGCCCTTCTTCACCACTCTCACGTGAGTACCCTACATAGCAGGTTACAGAATCACTTTCTCGCTGCCTCCGTGTAATTATTATTGAATTCTTTTCCATGCACTGGCAGTGGAGAGTGGAGAGCAGCTGAAGTCCAGAATAGTTGATGATTATTTTTTGGCAATTCAAGTGTTTGAGTGCCCTCCAGCTGAAGGTGATAAATAAACTCCCTGTCTGAGCAGTCAATGCCTCCTGGTCCTTACAAAGGTTATGCAGCTCTCTCTACATGGTCAGTAACGCTTTGTCCAGCCAGAGGAACTTTGAAGGCTCTCTGCAGTTTATACACTGTCTAGTCCTTAAACATACATCAAGAGTCACAATGTGAACTTTCATCCTCAGCTGCAGCAGCACAATTTTTGTACAAATCCAACAAATTATCCAGATTATCCTAGATATACCATAATGTTAGTTTTAACTGAAACAAACAAATCCTGCTAATGCCAAAATGTATCTATGTGGCCATGCATGGTAAGGAAGTGATAATTAGTCTTTCAAAAAGATACGTAATTTTAAATATCCATTTTAGTTTCCCCATTCTCTATGTAATTGGCTAAACATAAATATTTTGAAAATGCGTGTAATTTATTTGATTGACAGTAATGGCTTCTTTGGAATCAACCTAGTCGAGTGAATCAATACATACACTGAATACATACATAATTTGAAAACTATTTAAGCAACTGGTGAAACTAAATAGCTGCACGTATGCATACCAGCTGCACAAGAGGGAACTGTTAAATCTCTAGTAATCATCCTACAAAGCAGACATACTCTTTTCCGTGGTATGTTTCTATGGTTTTGTGCCCAGAATGCTTTTGAAAACTTATTCCTCTTTTTCCTGTTTGGGTGAGTAACACATCTATCAAAAACTGAAGAGGACAAGAAAGGCATGCAGCAGGGGAAGCGAGACTCTCAAGTGTCAGAACAGCATAAGGAACATATGTTAACAGATTTGCCTTTTCTCTGTTCCCACAACAGTCAACATATGTAGGGTGGGGTTCAGACGAAATAAGAATTAAACAGTACACAGGAAACGTGCTCATGCCATCTCAGTCTAATCTTGTATGCAATATTATGGAAGGCCTATGTCTTGTCTGGATTTGAAAGAAGAGGTGACTACATGGATCAGTTCACCAAGGTGATCTTGTGTTTGTAAATAACATGACACAGAAGAAGGAATCGATTATAATTAACTTTGTGGTAAAACTGAAATAATGTTCCTTGTTTATTGATGCCTGACATTTAAAGTGGCTAATTTAGGCTTATTTTCTTTTTCTTATAAAAAAATGTACTAGATCCTGGACATTTAATAGTTTGTTGTTTGGTTTGTTGTGTGGGGGTTTGTTTCGTTTTGGGTTTTGGTTTTTTTGTGAGTGACTGTCTATGATGAAAGAGCAATTTCTTCTTTCATTTGAATTATGGCAATTCTGATACTTGTATCATTCTTTTTTTTTAAAATTCACTTTTCATTTTGAAATTTCCAAGTTCTTAAAAGGTGAAAAAAAATCATGTGTTCAAAATAAAACAGTTTTGTCAGAAGAAAAAAAAAATCATTCTGCTCTGAAAGCATTTAACTGATTTCTCAGTTCACTGAAAATAGTACTGACTTTTTTTCAATTGAAATTAATTTTAAAACCAGTTATTTCCTAATATTCACTTAGTATAGAATATTTTCTTCCTTGGCTTTATTTAAATTTTTAAATTTAAGACTAGATCTATTTAGTGAAGCAGTTAGGCTGTTTTGTATCTCTGGACCGGGTGTAAGACATGATTATTCTCTGCTTGTTTTGCAGACAGGAAGGCTGAAAAGGAGAAGCTACAGAGAGCTCATTGAACTCTTCTTGACATTCCAGTTTTTCTTGAGTAAGCAAAACCTGTACAAAGTACTATAAAGTTATACACTGTTAGAATTAAGATTTGTAAAACTTTAGAATAGTCCTGTGATTTTCAAGTCCAAGCATGTATTCAATTTTTCAAAAGAATACCTCTACAATTTAAATTTCTGGTATATTTGGGTTTACCCAAATTATTTTGAAAAGCATTTTTGTGTTGCATCTATCTGTAATATAGGTGTTTGTACAAATATGAACAATTAAAAGGAAAAAAAAATTGTAATTGTACTTCATATATCTCAGGTTCTAAGCAGCTGTTTTCATCTGGGTGGCTATTTATAGTGCTTAATTTTAAGCAACTAATTTAAACACCCAGATTAGGATCTTAGTCTTCTTTGGTAATCAGTGAAGAGAGATACGGACTTTTCCAATAGTAAAAGTTTCATTGTAAAAGCAGAACTGAATTATTTGGGCTGCACTGTCGAATTACACATACTTCCCTAATAATCCACACTCCACATCCATTAATAAGCACCTCTAACACTGCATATTTTTTGGTGTGGGTCTAGAATAGTGTGACCTGGTGCTCAGGGGAAATAAGAAACCTACATCCTTGGGTCTTTCAAGGAGGGCAAGTCCTAAGACAGAAAGCCCTGTTTGTAGATGCAATATCATTTTTCCAAGATCCCTGAGGGTGGTTGGTGGAAGATCCCTTTTGTGAAGTCTAGCAATGTATTAAATTATTCAGATAATTTTCTTCATATACATCCTCTTATTTGTGTGAGGAAAAATATAGTAAGGTATAGAAACCAGACATACTTTCAAAATCTCTTCTGTTACCTGTTTGGAAAATTTAGTAATGTAATACATGCACGGGTACACAGAATAATAATTTCCTATTCCCTTCAGAAACCCTCTTTTAAGATAGCATTCATCTTAAAATTAGTGGTATTACTAGATCTTTATGCGTAGTTTTTTTCTGATTGTTTTTTTGTTTGGTTTTTTTTTTTCTTCCCCTATTTAATAATGTACTATTATTATCCTATTCCTCTTGGTGACAACTGTTAATTTCATTTGGCTGTGCAATGTGATTACGTTTACGTGATTTCTTAATGATTACATTATGAATAATTAATACTTTTCTATTCAGTTTCATTGCCAGGAAAACATTTATCTAAATTACACAGAGAACCTTTCTGTGTAATCAGCTGAACACATCACTGTTTCCTCTTCTCCAATTAATCTTAACTGTTAATTTTAAAAGTTACTTCTGGAAGATTCTGTTGTTCCAGCAGTGCCTTTATTAAGCCCTCTTGTGCCAAGAATTGTCAAATAAGAACTCACAGTCTCTGCCCTAAGTAGTTTTCATGCAGCAGGAAAAAAGGAGAAAACAACTAAAATTAGATGATTTGCAGGCTCAAGTTTTTTTTGTGCAGAACAGTGATTGCACTTGTCAAACTATTGTTTCTTTCTATTTTTTATCTACTGAATATTCTTTTCCCCTGTGAATATGTTTATTCTACAACTGATGACCAAGCCTTGAAGAATTTCTTTCTTAAACATACTGAGTGAGATCGTCAGTAGTTACTAATGACATTATGCCTCCCCTTCACCTCCAGTATTTACACGTTTCCCTTCAGAAAAGGGTCTGCTTTCAACAGCCACGGTCTGTTGTTCCCTTGTAAGCAAATCTGTATAAAAGATTGAAGTTGATCTCAAGACGCCAGCTACCAATGACGAATCTATATTTCTGAGAATCATTAGTCTGATTCAGTTGCTAGTAATTGATAGCTTTTGTAGGGCTGCCTTAGTGTACAGAATAATAAAAATACAAATCCTTTTTTTACTTATACTTGTTGGAATATGGAGTACAATTTAATCAGTTAAAATGCAAGATCTCATTTTTCTTTCTGGACTGTGAAAGCCCTGGAAATTTATATAGACACTGGCAATTTGTCAGGCCACTACCGTAATGAGATGATTTGTCCATATAGGTAGAGAGAAAAAAAAAAAAATCACACCCTGATGTATTCTGTAATTGCAAAGTGGCACTGAGAAAACAGTGTAAATTAGTAAACCTATAGTCTCTGAATCTGTTCCTAGAACAGATAGTTTTGCTTGCTATTCAATATCTATCTCATCACTACTGAGCTAGTATCTTAACTGGGACAACCACTAATGGAGATTCTATAAGTATGATCTGCACTTATTTTCAGCAAATCTACCAAAAAACCTCACTCACATCCTGGAATACTCTTTGCAATCAGTTGTACTATTGTTATTAATATGATATCTGAAGACTGTTTCCATTGCCCCAGTTACAACAAAAAATTTTTCACCTTGAGTCAATCCTTTTTCTGATTAATAAAAAAAAAAAAGGATTCTGAAATACATCAGCAAAATAATAACCACATCTGCCATCCAAATTAAGATATATTGTTATTTCAAGGAGCACTGATAAAAGACTAAGAGAAATAAAATGAAAAAGGAGCAAAGCAAGGTAAAAGAAGGACTTTGGAGGTCTGGGATTAAGAACGTTAGGTACCGAGTGAGTGGTATTGTTCAATAACCGTGGTAATACAAAAAAGCTAATTGGGACAAGGGCTGTAGTAAGAGTAATAGCTTTTACTGCAATTTGTCTGGTATTGAAC
The DNA here is from genome assembly GCA_011057875.1 of Pterocles orientalis. Classification (NCBI taxonomy): domain Eukaryota; kingdom Metazoa; phylum Chordata; class Aves; order Pterocliformes; family Pteroclidae; genus Pterocles; species Pterocles orientalis. The sequence goes on along the minus strand of WKFP01014907.1, from coordinate 142,690 downwards.
TGTGGCCAAATAAAGGTTGGATGAGTCTCCATCTGTAATCAGCAGAGAAAGAGAATGGCAGCAGAATGGAGGGAGGAGAAAAAAGATTTAAGGATCCAGAATCAAGGAGCATTCGGGTTGAGATTTACTCACCAACTGCCCAGGCTAGAACATCTGACAGACAACTTTCCCTTTTCTAAAATGGTTTAGTGTTACACGACTGGAATAAAATTAGGGTAGCAAAGAGCCTTTGTCTTACACAGATGCAAAAGGAAATAACGAGTAGGATGAAGCTGCACTGTCAAAGTAACAGTGACTAGAACCTGCTTCTGATGTCTTCAAGTGCTTTGCTAAAGCATTTGGAGTAGAGGCATACATGGGTAGATGCAACCCCCCCATTTGGTAGATAATAAAGCTGAACCATCCCCAAGTGGGGGGCAGATTTATTTATAACAAAAAGATGGGCAACAAATCAGTTTCACCTGTGTCAACACAGGACAGAAAATGTTAACGTATCCACTCTTCCCCAAGACAATATGGCTTCTGCAACTAGCTTTCCTTCGATTCTTCCTAAATAGCACAACATAGTGCTAAGGCTCCAAACAGATGGTGGAATACTGAATGATAAACTCTCATTGAAGGCCGTAGACCACTAGGAGGAGTTTCAGATAAATTGCTTATCTCAGATGTACTTCCAAACTTTTAGAGGTTCACCCATTTCTAATTTACCATGAGAGCTGTGGAAAAACAATCTTTGGTGCTGGCAGTACCCATGAAAGTCATGTTTTACCAGAGAAAACAAGGCCTTTTTGGGGGAAGGGAGCTGGAAAAAAATTAAGAGGAATATCCAGAATGAGAAGAACATGAAATTAATTCTAAGAGCTACAGTTTTATGAGATGAAGGTACATGTTTACTATTCTGTATGAAACACACAATATTTGTGTGTGTGTATACATGATGCTACGATACTGGAAGTTGTGTCTTTTATTTTAAATATAAACATATTAAGATTTTTAATGGATTTTATTTTAATGGATTAACTTTTGATTATAAGATTTTTTTTTCTTCTGCTCTGAAATGAAAAAGTTCAGTGTCATGCATCTCATCCTAATACAGTGCAGTTAACTTTCATTAACTTTGAGTTTTGAGGCAAGCTTTCATGTTTTCCTCATCCTGTATAAATAAAACAGATATAGAAATAGTCTCTTATACTTTGCTGACTTTTCATTTTCTTCTTTATAAATCATTGCCATAAAATGATATTTCCCCTATATTTATAAAGGGTTGAGAAAGAATACTGAAATGTTCCTACTTGAAATCTCTAAAAATAACATACTATGTTCAAAATACTACTCTGGCAGAGTAGTATTCAGGCTTCAAAATAAAAAAAAAACCCTTTCATATTAGAGAATTTTGGGATTCAGACTGCTAAGGCATGTCCAGGAGCCCGGACTGCTACCTGGGGACCTGGTGTCTCTACCCGGATTGAGACATGCAGCTGCTGCTTTCCCACTTGCAGGGGGACAGGGAGTGAAATTACACATTCAAAAAAAATATTTATATATATATATAAAATATATATAATGTATATAATTTATGAAAACAGTATAGACTGCGGTGATCAGATACAGGGCTGACTCAAGCAAGTGTGCTGACTGGCCGTGCTCATACGTAACTGTCCCCTTTTATCCCCTCTCTTCTCTTTCTTCCCACACTTGATCCTCACATAATATCCCTTTTTCCCCATCTTTTGCCTCTACCCTAAGCATCCCACAGTAAGTTTCGTACATTCCCACAGCTGTCACTCGAGTAACCCCTAATTTATTTGCTATTCTTGGTTCCCTATGTCAGTTACAACCGTCAGGGTGACCACCTTCAAGGCTGATCCTGAGTCGTTCCTTTACTCCTCATCCCTCAGAGGCTGAAGAGTTCTGATCTTCATTATTGTCACTGTTGTAACTTCTTGTTAGGTTTGTGTATCTGTACCTTTAATTATCACTTTATTTGTTACTAATTTCACTGAATAGTCCTTAGCCAAGTAATTTAAACAAGCACATGCCCTCACTTTCCACATTGCCTTACACAGCATGTAAGCATTGCTCTGTAAACTAATAAAGCAAGGTCAATTTTTTGATCAAATACGTTGCTCAGGTTTTCCATCTCCAGGTTTATGAGTATGTCACTCCGTTGGCTAACAATTTCAGCGATTAAAGGAGTTTGCCTTATTTTTGTTATTTCTCTTAATTTTCTAAAGACTTTTTAAATAGCCATAATAAAAATCAGAGCTTTAATCATTAATTCTTAATTCATTAAAAAATTGACATATGTACTTATCTCAACATATTAATGTGATGCAAAAATAATTTCAGAATGAATGTTTTTAAATTATTGAAATATTATTAGTCACTATTTTCTGTGGGTTTGAATTCCATTTTGGGACAGAGAGTTTTCAGAATATAAAAAATTTTAAGGGACAAACCCCATTTTCTATTAATTTCTGCCAAGTTAGTTTGCAAATGACATCATGGCAAGGTTAACTGTAGTCTACAGAGGCAGTTCCATAAGAGAGGAGGATGACGGTTGTTGGAAATAGCACAAGCATAGCAAAGTGACAGAAACAGTGGGACACTTTTCAGGTTTTGGAGCACAGGTATGTGCTAGATTAGAGGTGGCAGCAGATTGCTCAGCTGTCATAGGCATTTTCTTCAGGGGAGTCAATGTACTGTCTGATCCCACCAGCAGCTGACTCCACTCCTTACTGCTTGCCTTACTCAGCACCTACTCTCTGGCATGCAGAGGACCATGAGTTTTGTAGACTGTCCATCAGCCAGAAGTGGATAGAAGATAAAAGGTTATAGACTAGAAGTTGAATATTACTTTTTTTTCACCTACCTTCCTTCCAGTTATCACTACTATATTGTCTTTATGGGGCTGGGAATATGTTCTGGGCATTAGTGGGAAGCTGAAAGTGAAATGAATTTCATCACCTTAAGAATGAGGACAATATTTTTTCAGAGATGCCTTCAACAAACCTGGAGATCAATATATTTGCATAAATATTGCTGTCCTCTTATCCCAGGCAAAAAAAAAAAAAAAAAAAAAAAAAA
>WKFP01014907.1:79819-129003 GCA_011057875.1 Pterocles orientalis | reverse complement strand
AAAAAAAAAAAAAAAAAAAAAAAAAAAAGGCCTGTGCTGCTTACTTGCATGTGTACTCCTTCAATTAGAGCAGTATTTTACATCTGTATTAGGATTTGGATCTACTAAAACCTACCACGCCTCTGTAAGTGCTGCAAAGATGGGATTCTTTTATCTGCAGCAAGTTAGAACTGACAGAAATATATAAAAGGTGTTAGCGTAAGAAAGATTACAACTCCACATACCACCATCTTTTGTCAGTGAATCAGAAGTATCTGATGTGATACTGCTGAGGGGTAAGGGGAGTTGCAGTCCTACACCTGGGGAGAAACAACCCCAGAAACCAGTGTATGCTGGGGGTCTACTGGCTGGAAAGGCAGAAAAGCACCCGAGGGTCCTGGTGGACACCAAGTTGAACAACAGCCAGCAGCATGCCCTTGAAGCAAAGAAGGCTAATGTTATCTGGGGCTGCATTAGGAGTGTTGCCAGCAGGTGGAGGGAGGTGATCCTTTCCCTCTATTCAGCACTGCTAAAGCCTTACTTGGAGTACTGGGTCCAGCTCTGGGCTCCCCAGTGCGAGGGAGATATGGACATATTAGAGAGAATCCAAAAAAGGACCACTAAGGTGACTGAGAGTCTGGAGGTCTCCTGTGAGGAAAGGCTGAGAGAGCTGGGACTGTTTAACCTGGAGAAGAGAAGGCTTGAGGGGATCTCATCAATGCATACAGCTACCTGTGGGTGTAAAGAAGACGGAGCAAGATTTTTTTCGATTTTTTTGTGAAGTAATTTCAGGATATAAAAACAAAGTTAATCTGTAAAGGTAAATATCCTGAGTCTTCTAGTTTGAGAAGTGCACTTAAATCTTCTGGTCTTAATAAAAACAGCTATTATCAACCTCAATAAGTAACCTAAAGCTGCTAAATTAATTGGGCAGCAAATGAACTATTTAACAGCTATTTTCATAATGTCAGAGCACTGTCTTCAGTCTCTAATGATTGTTTGCCTGAAAACAATGGATAAAAGCAAAAATAGCATTTCTGAGCTGACATCTTAAGTATCTAATGGTAATTGTAGTTATCAGCAGCTCACAAAAGATAAGCAATGGTTGCCTTCAATAACACATGGGTATTTAGAACAGTAGATGTTTGCCTCTGCAGTTACATTATAAACGCCATTTCTGCCTTTGTAATTCCCTTTAAAATTAAGCAAGCTTTGGTCTGGTCTTGTTGGAATTGCTGAATAACTTGTATATGTGTGTTGGGAAAGAAATGCATTAAACATATGGACTATGTTGCATTTTCAACACATTCCTTTTAGCTGAACAACTTCTTATTCATGATCTAGTGACATACTGAATTATGAAGCAAAGCAAAGATATATGCTGAACATTTTTTTCCATTTATTTCACCAGACTATAATACATGATTAACAAATGGCACACATGGGTGTAGCAGAATTTATCTGGCTGCCTGTACTTTTATACCTTCACCTAGTACAAGACAGTTGCCCTCTGCACTTGGCAAATAGAAGTACTTTTAGCATCAAAATCTGTTCAACTTGCTAGTTGAAATAGATTTGATAAATTGTTCCCTTGAAGAAATTATTTCTCTTCATTATGCAAAACAGAATCTACTTGTAGTCGAAGCAGTCTCCTCCCTAACAAATAGTTTAACTTGTAAATTGAGGCCACTTGTGTTTTATATCCAAAGATGTTATTTATCGTGTTATTATACTTTTGAGCAATGCCATTGTGGTATGCTGTTGACAAAGGTATCAAAATCTGAGTAAAGTGAACTAAACAGAAGCCTGAGATTTGTTTCAATATGTGCTGGGTTTTTTTTTCACTTTCGAGTTACAGATTTTCTAACCTAGGCTCTTAGGTTCCTTTAGGGAAGACATGTCATCCCATTCTAAGGTAGATAGTCAGGATAAACAGAAGGAAAAGAGCTATGTAAATGATATACATGCATATTATATATGTGTATATATTTGTATGTCTATATGCCTATATAATTTATATTTTCTATATACACACATACAGACATGCACACCTACTATATATATATGCATAATGTATAGGTATGAGTTGCATGCATATACTCACATATACACAGATATACACGCACAACCAGCAACTTGACTTTTTTTGGACACAGTTCTCTTCTGATTTGAACAGTTTTCTCTGATTTCATCAAGCAGAATAATTCATGAACTATGTCCTTGAAATTAATAAAGAATAAAAACAGACGCTACAGGAATGTATATATTTTCTACCTCAGCCATACACAAAACTGGGACTTGTTTTCTGAATTTCACCAGAATATTCTCATCACAGGACCCCACAGGATAGGAAATGTTCTTGTGTAGTGGAGGATAGACTTCTTTGAAGCATAAAGCATCCTATCTCCTCAGGATAGCTTTCCCTGGAGACATTCCCCAAGTTTGTCTACAGCCTCTTTAAAACTCTCTCCTTTACATTTCTATAACTCTCACAAAACTCTAAAAAACATAATTTGCAGAATTGCAATCTAGCACTGGTATGTTTAATGAACTGCTTTATTTAATGAGATGGGATGGTTCAAGATTGTTAGTTTCAGTTGTTATATCAAACAAAATGGATATAGACATACTTTATCTCCTTCTGTTAATTTCTATTTCTTTTTAATGTTGGAACTTTAATATTTGAATGGGCAGTTAAATTCTGCAAAACCTCAGCATTTTGGTAGAAGTAATAAAAGACCATGACCAAATGCTTTCTGTTTAGTAATATAAGGAAATAATTCTTTTCCTAATTCAAACGCCTAGTTGGAAAAACATTGTGTGGTTTTCATATGAAAGCCAGACACATACGACATTAAACAGTTAAATCTAGTAGACTCTTCTGTCTTTTGGGTTAAGTATTTTGTTGATGCCTAAAATGTAGCGTGAAAAAATCCATTATAACATTAATGGAGGAGGTGGGAGATCTGCAAAACTCTGAGAGACAAGTTCCAGATCCTATGAGAATTGAAATGTTATTTAACCAAAAATAACTGAAATGTTATTTAACCAACCTTACTGTGAGGGTAGTTGAGCACAGGAACAGATCGCCCAGAGAGGCAGTGGAGTCTCAGTCCTTGGAGGCACTCAGTCCACAGTTGCTTGAGGAGCAGGGTTGGACTAGGTCATCTCAAGGGTTCTCTTCCAACCTCAATCATCCTGGCAGCCTGTGTGGACCTCATGTTTAAAGTGACAACATTCTTGGTGGGGGAAAGGGGAGAATGGTAAAAGCAGACTAAAAATTTTCATGAAAAATACTACTTGAAACACAACAGAAATGTCATTGGGATCTATCAGTTAGAGATACACCCACATTTTAAGACCTTAATCTTGTACTAAATCTTATTCCTGAATTTTGAGCAAGCTGAATGCTTCCCCAACCTTCATATAACTTTGGATCAATTTTTTGTAAATGGCTAACAGAAGATTATCTCTTTATTGCAAAGGGAAGATAGTAAATCAGTCTGTTTAATTATTGTCTTGGTACTTAGTTTTTTTTAATAAGTTCATTAAAAAAAAGGAAAATACCCACTTTAGTGTTTTTTTTTTTTTTTTCCCCTGATCTACTTGATACATGAAATAGAAGAGATTTCGCTAGCTTTTATGTAGAACTGTTGATTAGGAAGATACTTTTAGACTTATTGGAGCTTCCTGTCTTTTAAATGTGCTTCCTTAATTTTCAGAGGCATATCTGTTTTCTAGCCATGTTTGAATTCCCTTAACTGTTGCAGAAGCACTTAAGTAAAAAGAGAGACACAGATAAATAAAGCAAACCATGTATATATTATTCAGCCACACATATGCATATAAATATACAAATATATATTTCCATCCCGAGATAAATTTTTGAAGGCTATCTCTGGCTGATGAAACCTCAAATTAACAGTAGAAACTGAGTCCTTATCATTTTGTAAAGAGCCCTGTCAGATGTTAACACCCAGAAGCATTTTAGCACTTTTTCTCGTTTGTTATATTTGTTCACTAATCTGTATTTGAGAAACACCACCACACTCAAAATTCTGTTATGGAAGACATCATGTGCCTTGTTGATTATTGTTAGTTTAATAAAAATCTTAACAATTTAATCCACATATATTATAGAGTCATTATTAGTCCTGTTATAACAGTAGTAAATTTTCATTGTCCAATCTAATACATTATTACAGTAGATTCTCACTGGTAATGCCGTTACTGTTACAGAAAGATCTCATGGTGTCCATCCTTTGGAGTTACTCTCACCCTTCCTATGCTTATCCCGGCTCTATGAGCTGCAGTGCCCACGTTCCTCATGGAGAAGGGAATTGGATCAGGGTCATCAGTGCCCCAGTCTTTCACTGGGAGGAACGTGATGTCTATGGTGGGATTTTCTTGCTCCTTGGTCTTTGGGTCTACCTAGGTTGGGTTTTATGGTTTTCTCTCCTGCCTCCCCTGCCAGCTCCTTCCAGGGGTCCCACAGGGAAGGTGGCAGGTGCCTTCCTGCCTCATGACACACAGGGCCGTTGTCACCTCCACCCTGTTGGAGGGATAATCATCTGAATGTGGGGAGAGGGAACCAGCTCCAACAAGCTCCAACTGGTTCCAAACATCAAAGGCTGCCCTGGCCCACTGAGAGAGATCTGCCCTGCCCCTGCCTTCACAAGACTCATGTATAGTGACTGTTATATAGTCTAGCTTGCATAGGACACATTCACCGTTCACACATTTTGGGCACCTCAGGTAAGCGCAGGTGACAGTCGCCACCACCATCACCTTGTATTACCTCTCCCTCAGGGAATTTCCTCCATGCCTTACTCATGTTATACTTTTTTTATTTCTTTGTCCTTCATCTAGTCATTTTAGCTGGTCGATTTTTTTTTTTATGAGTCTCCTTCGATGTTGCATCAGTCACCATTCTTTTTTTTTTTAATCTTTCCCCATAAGGAAAACACGATACAAAAATTTCAGCTGTTTAACAGTTTTGGTGGGAGCTGACATGGTTGCAGGACTATTGTATGTACGCCTAGGGAACGATCAAACAAGTGACCTACCCTCTAGAGCACGAGGCTAACCTCATCCCGATTCATCACTATTTAAACTTTATCTACGTTTTCAGCACAGGCGCTGTGTGGAATTTCTACTGTGCACAGGCTTTTTAATCCTTCACACTGTTATGCATAATATTCAAGCTAAACAATAGTTGATCTTATTTATACAGTCTGTGTCCTTCTTATCTTTTCCTTCTTTCTCATCTCCTATTGTTCATCGAGTCCATTTTTAAAGCATTCCCATGTTCCCACTGAAGGACTTAACATATTTATAACTGCACTAAAATGTTAAATAATAAGGATTTTTTTATTGTACAGCATTAAACTGTGTGAAATTCTTTATCTTCACACACAGGCAGAAGCGTTAACACTGAAGTGTATTACCACTCATGTCTATGTCAGAGATATTGCTATTAAAATTCTCGGATATCTGTTATCGTAAAACCTTTCTCTAACTCCCAAATGAAAGAAAGAAACAGCAACATTTTTACAGTGTCTTGAAAACAGCAAAATGAAGCTATGCATAACCCAAATTGTAGTTCTAATCTGGATAATGGGAGTGATTTTGAGTTTTGAGTGATTTTTACACATTTTAATTTGACAACTGCATCAACAAATCAAAGACGTTTCCTAATGAAGAACCTCCATACTGGTGAGAAAGGGAATACAAAATGTTTCTTCCTAGTGAATGCGTATTTTGGAAAGGCTAAATTAATATACTATTTTTTTAGAAAGGTTTCAGACACCAAGAATTGTAGTTGACTAAACCATTAGTAGTATTATGCAGTAAACACAATCTTTCTTTCATAATAGCTCAAACCACTTGCAGCACTCTGTTTGGTGAAATACAATATTATCTTAATATAATAAGCATTGTTGTACCGTTGAATTTATCAGCAACATTGAAAGCAAAGGAAGAGCTCATTGTGTATATCACTATTGCACTAAATCTTTAAGCTGTCTGCTATAGTTTCCTTTATAACACTTTATAACTCCAAGGTTTAAAATAGGTTTGTATGGCAGAAATTGCAATTTGTTAAGGAAAATAAGTTTGTTTTAAAAGTGAGAAGTACTTTTTAAATTCTAAGCCCTATGTACAAAGTTCAGAAAGGCTCAAAAAATAACGTTAAAGAGAAAAATCCAAAAGCTTTGAGTGTATTTTCTACTACCAACCTATGTCAGTAGATCTAATTTTTGAACATTTTCTTCCCATGAGCATGATTCACACACATATTGCTTCCGAAGAATTTAATCAATTGCCCAAAACATTAATCAGACTTTTTTTTTGTTATTTGTATTACCTTGAAGTTAACATGCAAAGATTATTCAGGTGTTATGCAAATATATAAGTTGCAAATCTTGCAAATTGTCGGCTACTTTGTGGAACGATCTTGATTGCAAGTTTATTCTTGTAGCAAATAAATGGGTTGAGAATTTGAAAAAGAAATTTCTTCATGCATTTTTATTCATTTCCCGCATAAATTAATCACTAGTCTGAACTTTAAAAGCAGGGTTCAGATTTTTAAGATTTTTTCCTCTCTTTTTCTGATTTTTCCCACTCATAGTTACTATGGCAGCAAACGAAGTCCTCTACACACGGTGCCAGTTCTGTGTGGATACAGCAGTAAGAACCTAGACTATTGTTAGGTTTACATGGGATTCTTTTTTTTGTCATGTCAAACAGTTTTTCCTCCAGAAAATAAACATCTTCAGTGAAATATGGGCAGTTTCTAGTGATGCCAGCAGCTGCACATAGCTTACCATGTTGCCAACTTCCATGAATTTTCTCAAGACGTTCTCACTGTTTCTTTTCTTTCTTAAAAAAACACATTTAATATTCTGAGGTAATTGTATACATCTATCTATCTAATGTAATATATTAGAATATTCAAGCAAGTGGCTAATCTTTAAAATAATCTGCCCTCATGGTTACATTTATAGCTGCAAATTAGAGACCAGACAAACTTTACTGACGCTTAAAGGATTTATGTGTTCCTGGTGTAAGGACAATTTTGAATGGAAACATCAGAAACTGTAATTTCTAACGCATTCAATTTATTTTGTTACTGTTATTATTATTTTGAATATTGCTGTTCATATGAGACACAAAAGAGGATTTTTTTAAAATAACGTTATCCATTCTCACCTGCCAACAGCATATATTTCAAAATTTCAGTCACTGTGCATTAGATTCACAGAAAGTGATATATTTTCTAGTTGCAAAAGCAGTATCAGATGCCAGCATCCTGTAATTTTTAAAAATTATCTTTAACCTGTAGAAGATTTATAGCTTTAACAACTTTGCCGCATTAATGTGCATATTTTAATGAAAATTCAAGATGCAGAAGCTATAAGTTAAATTCCTTTTAAAAAGGTGAAATATATTTTTTCCAACACCTGATAGATTCCGTCTTTTTATAAATTGCATTTGTACAGATCAACAACTCCTTATTTCCTAATGTCATGGAATTATGAATACTGAGGAAATTTTTTATTCAGATGTGTTTTTTTCTTTCTTTCAGAATGGGAAGTTGTTTCTCCCTGTCTTTCTTTCTTAATGCACTTAATGAGTTTTAAATTGTCCTAAAAGTTGTTACCTCTATTAATAGATACACAGGCAAGTATGCTTGTTCAGTACTCTGACCTTTTAATACCACCTTGCTCCAAGGGTGCACAGCACTGTCGACTGACATCTTGTTCTGCAAAGTCTGTAAAATTCTTTTGGAAATAAACCATAGTAAAACTAAAAAAAAAAAAAAAATCCACCCCAAACATCCAAACAAACAAACAAAAAACCCGTAAAACAACAACAAAACAAAGACAGAATAAGAGGTGGGCTGGAAACTCTGAAGTCATTAGAATATGTTCCCATTCTTTTAGAGTACATACACAGATTCACTAATTTCCCTGGAAATTTTGCGGGTCTCAGTCCCACACTCAATTCTTCTCCAATATATTTTCCCTTTGTTTCACAGCAATAAAGAACTGCTAGATTTTGTTTTACAGTCAGATATTTTTTTTCCTAAAAAAAAAGCCTGAGAGAGGATGGGCCCATCTCAGTTAACTTTACATCTAATTACACCCACATTGTATGATAAGCATCGTTCAGCTCCTATTCTAAAAACCATTACACATATTCTGCTGTTTGGACAGGAAATCTTACTATCAAAATTTAAGTAAAACATAATGAAAAATGTATAAAGAAAGTTGATTAGATAAAGTGCATTAGTGGAAGAAAAATCTTGATCAATTGAAATAGTAGGTTCCTAAGAAAGAGATTTTTGTTAAAGAGCAATCACAACAGTAGCCTTTTAACCAGGTTTTATCAGTAAGCAAGAGATCCACAGCTATGTTTCTACAAAGAATTTAGAAGTAAAGGAAGTCTACTGAAACTCAGTGCTTTTTTAGAAAAAAAGCTCTTAGAGTATATATCTGAAATACTACCTGTTTGGTAGAATTAACGTGTTCCAACCCTTGAGCTGAGAGCACATATCAGTTGTTTAATGAAAGTGTAACCTGTCAGGAAAAATTTATTTTTTATCATTAATTTTAACACTGTTGACTTGTTCCAGGAGCTCACTTCGTTGCTTAATTCCTAGTAAATATATATTTTTTAAAAAATTAGTCATAAATTCACCTCTACATACAAACAAGAGATCAATAGTTTTCCTGAAACTTGGATTAGTACTGAAAATTGACATACATCTTGCAAATACCAAAATACAGCAAAAAATTGATAGATATTTCTGAGTTAAGGGCAAGCTAAGAGAGTATTTCACAACTTGGTCATCCCAGTGGACACCAAGTTGAACACGAGCTATCAATGAGCCCTTTCCGCAAAGAAATTTCACGGTATCCTGGGCTGCGTTAAGGGGAGTGCAGCCAGTGGTTTGAGGGAAGCGATCCCTCCCCTCTGTTCAGTACTGCTGATGCCACATCTGGTATACTGGGTCTAGTTCCAGACTACCCAGTACAACACAGACACAGACACATTTAGGAGACTCCATTGAAAGGGTCTGGGGGACCTCACGTATGAGGAAAAGCTGAGAGATCTGGGACTGTTTAGCTTGAAGAACAGAAATCTTGGGGGAAATTTCATCAATGTAAATAATTACCTAAAGGGAGGGTACAAAGACAATAGAACCAGGTCATTCTGAGTGATGTCCAGTGACAGGACCAGAAGCAATGGACACAAACTGGAACACAAGAGGTTCCCTCTTGTAGTGGTTTTGAACCCAGCTAGCAAGAAATACCACACAGCCAATCACTCACCCTCCCCGCTCTCAGGGATAAGGGAGGGAATTAAAGGGGTAAAGGCAAAAGAGACCCATGGGTTGAGGTAAGAACAATTTAATAAGTAAACTACAATAATATTGAAAATAATAATAATGACTATTATGAAAATAGTAATATATGCAAATATACAAATGAGTGATACACAGTGGTACTGCTCAACATCCAACGACTAAAGCTCAGTCTGTTCCCAGCTAATGATCCCAGAGCAGGGAGAGTCCCAGAACTGCAGTCTTGGAGAAGAGATAAGAACCCAATGTTTCTTCCTGCCAAGAAACCAAAGGCAGACCAAGAGAGCAAGACGACCCCAAGAGAGGATTGACCAAGAGAGAGAGAACTTCTGGACAGATCCTTATCTATATATTGGGCATGACGTGCATGATATGGAATATATAATTCACCAGTTTGGTCTCAATCCTAATCTTAAGGTTGAAACTTAGGCTGGTAATTGGGGCTGTGCTCCCTCCCAGCTTCTGCTGCACCTGCAGACACTGGCACAGCAGAGAAGCTGAAAAGTCCTTGACTGTCCTGGCAGCAACTATAAACATAACAGCATGTTATTAGCTGCCTTTTCAGCACAAATACAAAACACAGCCTCACACTAGCTGCTAAGAAGAAAGTTGACCCTGTCCAAGCTGAAACCAGGACACCTCTGAACATCAGGAAACACTTTTTCACTGTGAGGGTGACTGAGTATGGGAACAGTTTGCCCACAGATGCTGTGGAGTCCCTCTCCTTGGAGATATTCAGAAACCATCTGGACATGGTCCAGGGCATTCAGCTGTAGGTGCCTCTGCTTGATCAAGGGATGGCCTCCAGAGGTCCCATCTGACCTCAGCCACTCTGCGATGCTATGAACTACGGCGCATTCTTTCCATAAAGGCAAGGTACTCCTGCAGACAGATGAGTTTGAAACTTAGCATGAATGTCTAAATCAAATATAAAATATTTGTCTTTTTATTAGTTCCTGCAAATGAGTGAGCAGATGAGGATGCATGATGATTTCATCCCAGAACAAGGTATGTGTGCACACCATTCCCCATCACAGTCTACTTTGACCTGAGAGAAAGATTCAAATATGGACAAAGAGAGGATCTCTATATGCTCCAGATTTCTGAGATGCTGACCTAACTGGGGGACTTGCACGTAGGCCTCCCTGTGGAGTAAACAAGACTCACGGTTTAGGAAAAGTCCGTAGGATTAGAAGGAACTGTTTCTCATGACACCGAAAGTTTCCGAGGACCTGCCAGGTGCTATTGAGATCAGAGTCAATCCTCCATTTTTCTCTTTCTTAAACATTTTGAATTTTAAAGAAACTATCTTCAGTTGCCAAAACCTGTCAGAAGGGCAATGGATTATGAATCGCTTCCACTCACGGTGCTCGAAGAAATTCAGCAAGAGTAATGTTACCTCAAATATTTCATGTTCAGTTGTTTTCCCAGAGAAGAAAGGGAGGGCTTCTTTTGAAAATTTTGAAGGGGAAAGATGACCTAGTATCATCCCACTTCCAGCAGTAAAAAGATTATGTCATTGATTGTAGCAGCAGTAGAATGGATTAATTTCAACTAGGACTACCTGATGATAAGTCTTTACTGCAACCTCATTATCATCTGCATAAGTTTCAGACATATTGCTTATGTCATGGAACTATACGCAGCCTCCCCCTTGTCTGCCTCAGTCTCTTATGCATCAGCTTTTGCTGTAAGAAAAAGTTAATTTTAGTGCTGTCTCTGCTGGAATCCTCTCCCTGCTGCTGTGATATTGCTTTAATTTAACATCCTCTTTAAATCAGTGAAGCACTGGGGTATATGAGGGAAATCTGGTAGCACAAATTGCGTTCATCCTGTTCAAGAGATCAGTTCTTTCATCTGAGTTAACCAGGCTTAATTCAACACATCTCTGATGAAGTCCCCTACTGTCTGAACATGCGTAAGATGCTGGGGGAGGCTTTTTAACATTACATGGCTAGTATTTCAAAATAGACTTCTTCACCCTCCAGCATCAAAAATGCACCAGCAGTGTCTGACCATTAAAATATAATTGACGAAAATGTGCCAGTATTTAAAACATCTATAGCTGAATCTTGGCGGGACCCAAATGGTGCTATTGACCTACAGTAATCCCAGATGTGTGCTGGTTTTCAAGAGGTCCACAGGACTTTTTCTGACACCACAGTATGAGGCTTTTCAAAGATAGAAATAAATATATCCTTTTTTTAAACCAGCAGCTCAAAGATGTAGAACACTATTCTTTCTGGCTTTTTCTGAAATATATTAAAGTAAAAGCTAGAATTTCAGGATGCCAAACTTCTATTTACAAACTTAAAAGAAGAAGCCAACATAACTCATTTTTCCAGTAACAGAATTTAGTGGGTATTGAAAATCTGGTCTCTGAATAGAATCTTTTAAACAGAAATAAGAATGACTGAATGTGTACCTGGGGAAATACAGAGGTTTGTATCTAGGCTGTAAACTAAGCATAATTCACCTGCAGTATTTCAAGGGACTAGCTTGTTTTGTGAAATGTTAGATTTAATGATTAACTTTCCATGTTAGTTCAGAAAAAAAACCACAAGCAAACTTTTATAATAAATGATACTGAGTTTCTAATGAAGAATAGCCAGTTGAGAGCAACAAGAAAAGAGTTAGTTCAGCTGCACTATCAGCTACACTATGCTAACTAAACAAATGCATCTTACATGATAAGGACTGTAAACAGACCTAAGAAAATACTTTCATTCTCAGCATGCCCTTTATCTCTAATTTCAGAGCAATCCCTAACTCAACCAGTTTTCATGGTATTTACTAACGTTGCTATCATTATTTCGCTTTTCATAACAGCAAAATTCATCAAATGGAAAAAACAACAACAAAAAAAGAACCTAGCTATTTTTCAAGACTAGTGACAGTATTTTCCCCCATGATTTTACAGCTGTTAGTTAAGTTACAATAGACTACACTCAAATCCAGAAAAAATCATTTTCGAATTTCAAATCTTACTGTTTTTTAGAAGTAGCACTTTCAAAAGAGGTAGCACTTCAGACAGTAAGTAAAAACTTGTTTTTTTTTCTTGTAACACAAAGAACTGCATTGCTTCTGAGGTCGTTACAAGTTTGATTGATGTCTGAATAAATATTTTCTCAAAGTTTTTTTTAACGATTCTTGAATAGCCTTTTGCAGAGTCTTTCTCCAGACAACTGAAGGGGAAATTCAGCTGTTAACTGCTCAGCAGTAGTAGTGACCAAGGAATGATCTAACACAAAAGGCTAACTGTAGAAGGAGTTAAACTGGCTGGCCGCAGAAATGTCAGAGACAGAGAGAGGCCTGTAAAGGGGTGATGTTTCCCTTGGTGATAAGAAACATCCACAGCTTTGTCTTGTTTCAAGCCTGGAATGGGAGTGCTCAGGCCACTTTTGGGCAGTAAATCTGGGCTGGGGGTGGACCCAAAGCTGAGCTGAGGTGTCTGTGCCAATGCCCCCAGGACTGGTGCTGGTGCAAGTGTATATTAAGAACCAGTTTGTGACCTGTCTTTGTAGACTCCTTTAAGAACCACTGTCATGGTTTCAAAAGCCACCACACAGCCTCATATTAAAAACCTTGTGAGCTAAGGCAAGGACAGGGAGGGTTCACTCACCACTTACAGTCACAGGCAAGAAACCAAAATGACTTGGGAAAACACAAAAAAAAAACCCAATTTAATTTGTTAACCATTTACAATCAAAATCAAAGCAAGATAATGAGAAAAAGAACTACATCTTAGAAAGGCTCCTCTCCCACATCCCCCCCTTCTTCCCAGGCCCAAAGGCTTTGTTCCTGGTTTCTGTGCCTTCTCCCCCTGGCGGTGCAGAGGGGCAGGGGATGGGGGTTGCAGTCAGTCCATGTTGTCTCTGCCGCTTCTTCCTCCTCAGGGGAGGGCTCCTCACAGTCTTTCCCTGCTCCAGCGTTGGGTCCCTCTCACAGGAGAGTCCTTCATAAACTACTCCAGCATGAGTCCTTCCCACACGGGGTCACAGTCCTCTGGCAACTGCCCAGCTCTGGAGTGGGTTTCTTCAACAAAATTCACGGCCTCCTTTGGGCACAGCTACTTCTTCCAATGTGGGGTCCTCCACGGCTACATCTCCATGAGGTACAGGCAAGCTCATCTTTTCATGGGCTCACAACTGCATTTCTAAGGTTTCTGGCCTTGACACAATAAATACATTTGTCTGATTTTTTTAATTTTTGTTAGCCTTCTTTCCTGGGCTGATAGGGGGATAGGCAAACTGCAACAGTCTTAGTACACTATATGTATGGCCCCTCCCAAACACATACTGTTTTTGATAATGTGCTTCACCTGAGAAATTAAAAGTCCTGTGATTCGGTGGCTAATTAGGAAACTAGATATAGATCCATATTCCCTCAACTTGATACAAGGATGCATTTTTTAATTGATTTTGGGTAGAAATATTCAAAGTGGATAACATGTAGCCTACGGTGAAGGACCTTATTGATATGTCTTCAGTACGCAGTCAGTATAGAACAAGTTATGTTTGTTGCTTCTTACAAAGTGTTTCATTTTGCAGAACATATTCATTTTTTTTCTGTTCACTATTGTCTGACCATAATTTGCAAGAAGAGCTGACATGAATGACCAAACCAATTTATTGTTAAAATGAGCCAGCAAGAACAAACCACTGCCACCAGCAGAACAAGGGAGTCACTGTCTCTTTGACAAGGCAGACAGCTCCTTTTGAATTCAGCCTGCTATCAGTTATGAAGACATTCTCTGATGAGCCTCTTTCCCCCATTTGCCTCTCCCCCTCCTCTTTCCTCTTTTTCCTCTTTTTCCTCTTTCCTCTTTCCCTTTTCCTTCTCTTTTCTTCGTCCTATCCTCACATCTACCCTAAAGGTAGGTTTCACTTAATAAAAATGCCTAAGCCAACAGTCAATGTATCTACTCCCCCTTTCACTTTCCTGCCTTACAGTGCCATGAAAGAATATGTGCTTGTCACACGATTGTGAAAACCACTGGTGCAGGCAAAGGAAAGAAAATTTGTCAAAAATCAATGTTCATTTAAACTCATAATTTTCAGAATACTTGACTTTTTCTGTTTGTTAATATATTTTCAAATAATTTTGTCTCTCATTGCTTGCCTAAAAAAACAAGGTACAAAACCAGGTAAATCCACCTGTGTAATTCCATTAAACCAAAATTATTAGTCCGATATTTTGTCACTAAAAGGCTTGGTGATATCTCTGAGTTCCTATCTTCTATGCCTTTGATAGTCTCGTAAGCTTTTTTTTTTAAATCACTACAAAAATTCAAATAAGTTATATCCACCAAGTGACTTGTATCTAAACATCTCCGAGGAAATCAGATGTTAAAAAGGCAACAATTTATTTCAGAAAATGTGCTTATCTAATTAATATAGATTTGCCATATGTTCTACAATATTTTTTAACTCCCAATGAATAAATATAATAAAGCAACTACCAGCAAATATAGAAGAACAAATTTAGATTATAGAGTTCAGATTTCAAGAAATCTGACTTCATACAACTGCATTTGCATTTATGGCACTTAAAACAATGGAAGCCGCTGTGTATTCATGGGAACTGCTGAGTATTTATCTCATCATGAAAGTCATGCTCATGTAAGGAAATTACACCTGGCCCTGAATTTTCCATATTCTCCCCCATGTTTCTCATCATCCTGAATTCAGTAATTTGCGTTTAATTTTTTCTGGCTGTGGCCAGATGCTTAGATGCTTAATTCCATTCAGGCATTACATGGAGAATCTAGAGGGTATATTCACGTGGCCTATAGGCATAGAAACATCTTAGGTGTCTAGATTTATTAAAAAGTTGCACAACCCTAGTTAAAGCTTCTACAACCTACAGGTAACTGAACGCTTAAACTAATTCTAGAGCTAGCACACATTTTGCACTCATCTACTGACTCTTAAATTTGTGTTGACGTTCATGTCAACGTGTCATGTCTCATGCCCGAGAAACATCTGAAGTTTAGTAGGTTGTTCCTGGGAGCAAAGAGACTTCTGTGTGCAGCTATATAGCGTGAATTGCATCCCAGCAACTGGATGTCTTAATCTCTTTGTCCTTTCTCTTATAGCAGGTGACACCCAAATGTATTTGTGTATCCAGCTTTGAATACAGTCTATTGTCTCTGTTTCATATCCAGAATTACTTTTTCTCTTCTAGTGAAAGTTCACTAGAAAAGTTAGCTAGAAAGTTCATATACTGAGAAAGAGAGAGTCATGAATGAAAAAAAAAAAGAACAAGCATAACAGGATGTGGAGAATACTATACGCTTATCTTTAAGGACCTTCTTTTCTGTGTTCCTCCTCTGTGTAGATTTCCATCCTTTCCCCAACTGTAAAAGAGATATAAGTGTATTTGTGCTATAAGGCCTTTAATAAGTTGCATCGTAAGAAAAAAAGAAGAAGAAGAAAAAAAGAGGCAGGTATTTATACCTCACTAGATCTTTTCTTCAGCTGAATGTTCACTAATGTGTGACAAGTATAGTACTGAACATGTCTCAAAAGACAAATTCAGTGTCGCAGTACAATGAAGGTGGGTCAAAGTGGTACAGGGTATTTCAGTATGAATTTCTTTACTTCTCTGATTAATATCTGACCCACCAAAGACGACTGCCATAAAAGAACATTTTTCCAGACTTGTTACTACGCTAATAAGAATTGAAAAGATGCACATGGCTGAATTAATGCCCAGCATACAATAATTTTAACTAATAAGGATTTATGTACAGAATGTGAATGAAGTTGGAAAAGCCACAGGTTACCCAGCTTACCCATTATACCATCAGACATCCATGTATTGCTGATGAATAAGGTGTTCTTCCATACTTCTTTTAATGAATGAAGAAATAATTTGAAGCTACTTTGTTGGACAAAAATCCAGCAGGTTTGAAATAGAATATAGCCAGAATAGATCCGGCTGTATAGTGATATTTAGAGTTCTTATGTAACCACACAGTGAAAGGAAATAGTGTTTTGTGAAGTAAGGACAAGAAAGCTTGAAAGAGTGAATAAGGAAACGATTTATTCCTTATACTTAAATTGTCTCTATTAGCTTTAGTATGACTGTCAAGTAAATTATAAAGCACATGTAAGAAAGCAGTGCTAGAAATTATTATCAACATGAAAATACTGGTATTACATCTTGAAGGCTAGTGGAGAAACATACAGACCTGTAGTCAGACTCCAAAGAGTCTGAGCACATTATTAAAGCAAAGGCCTTAAAATTGCAGGCATAGAATGGTACAAAAAACTCTACGGGTATATAACACAAAGGGCCAAGTACAAGTCACTAACGAAGTTCAAAGAAATCCGAAGAAATACAGACTTGATGAAGACACTTAGCTTGGATTTGGATATTGCAAAAGAGGTAATTCTGAAGGTGTTGGGAATGATCTTTTGTAGTAATGAATGAAATGTACTAAATGTAGAAGAAATGCTTTGGGGAAAAAACATTTTAGAAACACTTGAAAAGACGCCTTATTATACTAATGAACAATCTAAAGGTAAAACAAATGTTTTGGGAAACCTTGTTTGTCTATTTTGTATTGGTCTGCCTGCAATGAAAGCAGTATAAGTGGATTACAGATCTAAAAGAAAAGTTTAGTTTTGCAAGGCTGTGATGCTGTGAGTTGAATATTGTGGGTTTTGCCTTTCCTTTTAATGCATTTGTCACTGTCTTTGCCATTCTCTCATGCCTGTCTGAATCTTAAATGTTCCAGTTCATATATAAAACATGTTTATGCTATTCTGGAAGGAAAATAAAGTTTCTATTTCTTAGATCACGGAAATAATGTATTTAATATGTGTGAAGGTCTTACTTCTTATGATGAAGATATTTCCTCTGGGGCTTGTTTTAATTGTGATTGTCTACGAAATCCATCTTTATTTTTTTAATAAAAAGTAAGAAGATTTATTTTCCTTTTCCTTAAAATGCATTAGGAAAATGTATGGCTGAAATCCTTAAGAGAGAGAGTTTTAATGGTTTTGAAGTGAGTACTAGTAACTGAGTATTTTAAAGAATTTTGAGGCTGCCATCTTAATATTTGGCACTAGGTTATGAGAATTGAACTGAAAAATTCTAGTTCAGTACTTCTTACAACTGAATCTAAATTTTAAAAGTCATGTAAAAGAGAATTCAAGGTGTTAAGGTCGGGGCAGGGGTCTGAAGCCCTAAGCCAAAGAGAGAAAATAGTAAGGTCTATTATCAGGATTATCTCACCCTCCATGTAGAGAAATGTGTTATGTGGAGTTTTAAAACAAGAAACAGCACGAGACTTCATGCCTTGAATCGTCTCTGTGTAAGAAACCCAGGTCACAAATTTGAGCCTAGGAACAAAAATTCCCATTTAATTTTAGAAGATGATATGTGGGAGCGGAAATAATCTTTCATTCGCTATAATATTTGTCAAGAAATTAGAAACTATATTCCAGGTCAGAATTAATTCGGGATGACTTTGTTTAAGACTCTTTTTTTTTGTACAGGCAGTGGTGCTAAATGATACCGAGTAAGAATTAACTGTTACCAAAGTATATTGTTAATGAATGTCATTCCAGTCAGTTTTGAAGGTTAAAACAGATCTCATTTGAAGTCTTTTAAACATTTTTATCAGAGTTTTCTCTAATTCCCTAGCTGATTTATACTTATATAAAAATATTCAGTTTAAACGGGGGTTTTCTTATTTGCTAAACCCATTGACAGTCAGACATCATCTAAACAAATGGATAGAAGAGACGATGAAAGCAATGTCAAATCTCAATTGTAGGGTGATTTCTCAATACAGTGGCTCTTCTAATACATCTTCTGAGCTGTAGAGAAGGTGCTTCATCCATATTGCCCTGTCTTATTTTTCTGTAGTCTGTTTTATTAATGCTACCCTACATCATTATCACATTTCTTCAGATCAGACTCTAGTTTTGAGTTTCTTTGACCTACATTTTTTTTTTATTTCTTTGTATACTTTTATAATGAATTTATCAGACAGGGTAAAAAAAAATAGTACAGAATCAAAACACAGATTTGAGTAAAATATAAACAGAAACACTTTACTATTAAATATAAAACTCTCAAAGTCACTAGGTAAGACAGTATGAAAATAAAAATTGTTCACAAATTCATTTATACAAGATGTCCTACTAAGTTAAAACTTCCTTCCAGTTTTGTTTTTCTTTCAATGACTGTATCATTACCATAGTCTACTTTTATCCCTAGGAAACATTTTTTTTAGTCATCTTTGCATCTGAGCTGTGCGTGATCCCTGCCTCTCTTAGGAACACCTCCTTTGGTTCCAGTTGCCTACTCCTGTCTGTGATCCTTTATCCTGTTACTGGAAACTGCTATACTTAAGGGTGCCAAGAGTTCTCCAGGAAATAAGCAACCTTCTTGTCTTCCACGTACTCATTCCTTCTACTCCACATCTTTTTAAATTGGTGGATGCACCAGGAAGCATGTAACCATCACCTCTTAGTTGTAATGATATGCCACAATTTACTCTCCCAACCTTTACAAGTGATTTGAGACATTCTAATTTAGTTCTGCCTTGAGGCATTTTCATTTTAATCAATAAATTCCATGAGATTCCCGGTGTAGGGCCCAAATTGAATCTTAACTACTAAGTTGATCTGATAGATGACAAAATTTCAACTTTTCTGAAATATCATACAGTATGTGATGCTCTGCTTTGAATACTGCACAGTGAAAAAATCCCTTAAAACTCAATTGCAGCTTGACTTCTGAGTCACTCACCCTTTTCCTCTGGCAGTTTAGGTGTAAGTTTAATAATGTATATTTACTGAAAAAGAATATTAAAAAGCTGGTTTACTCAGTCATTCTTTTTCTCTCTCTTGCTCTCATTCTTTTTGTGGCTGTATGCAAATGTTAACATGAATACTAATCAACAGCTATGGAATGTGTTTCCTTCCAGAGATAACAAAATACAAAGAAGTGTACACTAATTACTGAAGTTAATTTACCACTAGAAGAGTAGACAGTAAGAGTGTTATATTTAATACAAAGTAAAAATAAACAAGTGTATAGGATTATGCACCTTAGATAATTTTTTTCCATATATAAAGATTAATTTATACAAGATCCTGGTTCTGTTTCTTGGAGATTTAGATAATCATCCACTTTTGTATTTTTTCTTTCTGTTCTTCTGACTTACCTGTTACTTTATAAGCACCTAAATGCCATGCAAAAAAAAAAAAAAAAATTTTCTTATATCTTGCCAGGGACTTAATCATATACGGTAGAGACAGTCAATCCTTACTTTGCCTTCCTTTTCACTTGGTTCACTGGTCTTCAGAATATTTTTTTTTTTAGTCCACTTTGTGTAACACTAAATTAGTTCAAGACACTCATCCATTTTTGTTAAGATTTCAGATGTTTATTAGTTTTCTTTCCTCAAAATATTATCTGACAAAAGTATCTTGGGGACACCATTAACGTCTAGATAACGCCGCCTTCTGCTGTTTCTTTAAAATATTTCTTATTTGTGATATGTTGTATAAGATTTTAGGAATCTTCAGCGACAACTGCAGTCATATCTGAGTTGTGTAGATAAGAATTGTTGCAATATAAGTATATAATAACAGGCAACTGCTAAAAGCAACAAACTAAACCAGGCAATTTAGCATAATAAGGGAAAATTACAGTAGATCAAATTTCTTCCCCTGGAGAGATCATCTTTGCTTTACAGAAGCTTAAAATTATGCTGATTTTTAATTGTGACCAAGAACATTTTGAGTTTGTGTGGTGTAATATCTGCTGCTGTCATGAGCAATTTTCACAGCCTATAAGTAAAAAAAAAACAACAACCAAACAGCTAATACCCTGAAATATTATTTACTTTGTAACTTTATTACGATTTGTTGTTCATTATGATAAATTTATTTTGGATCTGAGTTAGTATTTTGTTCTCTCTAATGTCCCCAGCTTCTCCAAATCAAGGATATGCTATGATTTCCATTAGCTTGTCACTAATTCATTTTTTTCTTATAATTTGAGTGTAAAACTAGCCCTTGAAGGTATCCCTGAGAACCACTACACATTCTGTAAGCTGAAAGATTGTTATCCCTTTGTTACAGCCTTTTAGCTGTATTTCAGTCCATGCGAGATTACCTGCATGCGCGTAGTTTAAAATAATTTTGACTTTTTGCCACTTTGGAGAGAAGCAGCCTTCAAAATGAACTGCTTGAGGACTTAAACTACAGCTTACAGAATCCAGAACTACCATCTTCACTTGTCCTCTGCTCTTCTCCAGAGATCTGAAGTCATCCCAGACATCCTAAAGCACCATTTTCAACCACCTCAGCCAGTTAAGAGGAATAATTCCTCTGCTTGCTCTTATCTTGGTCATGCATGTTCCTCTACAAAGTTCTTCTCTGAACAACAGGTATTTCACCCTCTCTGAGTCATGTTTGGTCAGTGCAGGTCACACACGTTTCATTCCTGAATCTGACTCTACTGGCCATTAACACTAAGGTCTGAGAGTGGCTGTATTACTGTGGGGGGTGCCCTGCTATCCCACATGGACAGAACCACGTGTGTGAAACTATTTGGTTAATGACAAGGTCCAGTTTTTCAACAAACATCATAAAAAATAAAAAAACCCCTCTCTTTTGCTTTGAAGTTTTCTGTGATCTGATTATATTAGATATATGGTTAGTTATACTGTGTACTTTGACAAGCATCTTCCCTTTTAAGTAGCTATTTTGCTGATGCAGAACAGAGAATCCATGGCAACAAGGCAGTTTGAAGCAGAAAACGTATAGGCAGAAAAAACAGATAGTTTCAGAAAGTCTCAAAATCAATAGGTAGAAACACAGCATGTGTAAAGCAGGGTCTGGAGAATTTTACTTCATTTGAAACAGCACATAATAAACATGCAAGCAGTCCTTCAAATGTCACATTCAACAAAATAAGCAGTCTCACAGTCTGACTGTAAAGGCTTTATTACTGAATTATTAAGTAAACACAAAAAGAATTCTAATATCTCTGCTTGAATGCAAAGCACTAGCTGAAAAACAATGTTGAAATCCCAGTCTCACTGAAATCAGACGGCTTTATTCGTCATCGTTCTGTAAGATGAGGATGGGCAGGACTTGCCGTTCACTAAGTCCACCTGAAGTCCCAAACATGTTGCTACTTTTTCTCTTGCATGTGTCTGTTTCTTCCTCACCTTTGCTCTCTTATTTTAATTTCTGCTTTATTTTCTAGTCATTCAGTCTGTATTAACCAGACGAGATTGTCTTTTACAGTATTTGTGGAAGCACACAATGGGGGAGGCACCTCACAGCAATGTTTTGCACAGTCTGACTCTTGCACAAATTATAATCTGTAAAATTTATCAGTCTGTATTCTGTGCCAGTCTTCTTCCATTATCAAATGCCAGTTTGTGTTAAAATTTGAAGCAGCATTTTCCTTTCTGGGAAATAATAAGAGAAAACAATTTATAGGAAACCATAAGAGGAACAAAACTATATATGTATGTATATCTCAACATATATGCATGTTGTTGCGTTATTTTTTTTCCCAGAATGGAGAATAGTTAATGAAACCTTTAATAATTATTGATTGTGAAATTAAATTTTATCCTTATTGGGGTGGGTTGACACAAGTCAACAGCCAGCCAATCCACACAGCTGCTTGCTCATAATCCACCACGAAGAAAGTTAACTCCATCCCAGCCAGATGCAGTACACTTATAACTGCTCCTCAATGAAAGCAAAAAGTAAATGGCCTAAAGAATGTTATTGTAGTGAAAGTGCTAAATCAGGTTTTATATTTTCAGTAATGTGGTTCCTCCCCTCTCCTCTTATCTCTGATAAGAAGGGTATTTATTGAAGATATTTTGTTATAAAAAGAATGCAGCGTATATTTTTAATCCAAATTTCACATTTTAGTGAATTGTTAAAGTTTATCAGCAGCATGGTCACACCCTCACTCATTCATTTGAATTATGTAAATTACTTTACAATGTATCTTTATAATTAAACTTGAGATAACTCTTAGTAAGTGTGTTTTAGAAGTAATAAAATAAATAGTCCAGAAAAATACCTCAGAACCACAACCAGGTAAGATAATTTCTGTACTTTGAGTTAAATGTGTTGCAATGTGTATCTACATCACCCTCTAAAAACATAGCTGAACCCAACAGTATTTTATATTAAATATTATTTCAAATGTTTTTATCTTTATACTTGAAAGACTGTAAACTAAGGGTCATTACTGTGGAAAGCCTTTGCTACTCCATATGGAATGTGCAAAATAGCTGAAATGCAGAGACAAACTGATAATCTCCAGCTTTTCCATACTGCATAATGTAAAACTAATTGAGATTTAATATTGCTCTTCATGCATGAATGAGAGAGAAATTGCACTTAGAAAACATAAAACTTCTACACATGAAATATGTGCATTCTGCTATGAAAAATATATTCGTGAAAAACAAAAAAATAAACAACAAACACCTAAGCTTTGAGATTGGATAGATACCAGACTTCCATAAAAAAAGCTTCAGTAGTCAGCTATGAGATCATACCACATCAGGCTAGGTTTCTCAGAGTTTTATGTACCTGGGTCTTGACAGCTTTCAAGGATGGAGACTGCAAGAGCTTTCTGGACAACCTGTTCCACTGCTTGATTGTCCTCATAGAGAAAATATTTGGGTTCAACTGTTTCTCATAAAATTTCCCTTTACATGTTTTTCTCTCTCTTTTTGTCTCAGAAAAATACATAAAATGACCCTTAAATCTGTAGACACCAAATTATTAATCAAAGAAAGTAATTTCTCCTGGGGTATGACCATTACTATGCCACTCCATGATCTTCTTTGTTCTTCTAGGAAGTGTGATTCGTAAGAAAATAAGAGATCTTCTCAGAAAATGCAACTGAATGTAAATACAAATAGAACTGAAACGGAATTAAAGTGTTATCAGTGAGGATAAATATGATTTTGAGGATTAACTTCAGCTCTGTATTAACATTGTTTTTAATTTAGGTGTCTGAAAAAAAATGGATGTCAACACAAGACTTTCCTAAGGTCCTATAGGTACTTGGAGATGAATTATTATTTGAATTTTCATCTTCGAAACACTTCAGATTTTAGAAACTTTGCATCCTGTGGATGTTAACATGACTTATTTATTGTTGCTCTCAGGGAGTCCTGAGTCCTAAGTCTGCCCATATAGGCCTTACTTGCCCTGAGCAGCCTCACCTGAAAATGCCTTTTGCCCATGGGTTAAGGAGCTTCTTTTAAGCTCAGGGCCTGTCCCTCTGTTGGTAAGATCTTTGCTCTTGCTTGTGCTGTGGGCAGTCTTGGCTCTGGCTCATCTCATGGAGCAATCCTGTTCTTGCTGTTCCCTCTCAGTTAAGCAGACTCCCGCAAAAGAGGACAGTTAAGTGAAAAGATTCTAAAAGATTCAAAAAGCAAGAGAGCTTATCAAAGGTAAAAATGGACTCTTCGTAAGAGATCCCAAAGCAGCAGACAGACTACGTGGGAGTTAGCTTTCATAGGCTTAAAGAACCTGTTTCAGTCACCCACACATACACATCTAATGACACCTCAAATAACCTCAGACATCTAGAGCACCAGCATAGGGATGAAATATATGACCCAGGATCTATGATGGACTCTTACCTTCCTGGAGCAACAGCCGAACATAAAAAGCATATGAACACATCTGATGCTTAGGACCTATCAAGAACCCATGTATAGACACTTGGTGTACAGAGTGTAACTGGCTCCAAATGATTTAGCTGTACAAATTCCCACAGAGATGGGTTAATCAATACACTCCATTGACTCAGCTCACCCTAAAATAAACAGTTATTTTAAAACAAATGAGTAGCTCTCCATTGACTGTGCTGACTCCGAGATCAATTAGTTTGTCAAACATAGATGTGTGGTGTAATTTATCTAAGTTATCTGAGAAATCTGCATGAGGCTTGCAGTAATGACAGGGGACTTACAGAGACCTGCACCCTTCTGAATCAGGAGCTCAAGGACAGGCGGATGGGTACTGGAAACCCCAACTGGCAGTGTACCCCTGTGCTTAAGGAACAACGTTCCCTCAGGTCTCTACTAGCCATAATGGTGACTTTGATACTTTAGAGTGTGATACACTTTAGATTCCATTTTAATGACCTACTGGACATCTAATTTCCATTCTACAAAGGCACAAGCATCCCATATGTCTTGCGTCATACCTGCAACCTCAGATAGAAATCTCAGCAGACCTTGCCTCTTAAGAGACTTATGTTTTGACAATTTGTTTACAGGTAGGAAGAATCAGGTAGATAGCATGTACAGTCTGGAAATTAACCCCATACCTATGTCTAGGTGATGTGAATCCCCTTACATAGCATACTGAGCATGTCAAACATATAGGTAGTAACGTGTTAATAAATCTGGCTTCTTTGCCAGCTGTTCTACAAAACATAAGATACGTAAGAAGCCCAGTGTATTTCTGAGAGATGAACAGATGGGAAGTGGGAAGTGTGGGTGAAAAAGATTCAGTTCTGAACAACATCATACTGGATATTCCCACATTCTTTGATTTTATTTTGATCTAGGAGGTTGGAAAGCTCAGAAAGCAAGACTGAGAATCTGCAACTTTCTATATAGGGTATAACAAGCATAATAAACAAATATTACATAATTGGGATGTTATTTAGAAAAAAAAAGTATGTTAATATTCTATTTATGCCTCAAAATGTACTATAGTTGTATGCAATATATCAAATTAGAACATTTAAGTCTAAGTGTTTTATTAAAGAATATACAGGTCACTGAAATTTTCAGTACAAGAAGTTTAATGGGTGCAAATTCAAGCTCTTATTGTTAATTAAGATTTATTTCTATTTTAGAAGGGCTTTTTTAAATGTGGTTTTAAGTTTTTGGGGTTTTTTTTGGTTGGTTGGTTGGTCTTTTGAGTTTTTTTTCTGCTGAAACCAAGCCAATGAGAGAGACGGGTTCCAAACAGGGAATACGAGTATGTTTTCCACAGTCCCTGGATTTTCCACATTTTATAAATTAAATACCTCGGAATTTGAACCAAGTCTGCTCTCAGATTATTCTCTTCACACTGGGCTACCAAACAAGTTTAAGAGTTTTAGTGTAACCTAAAATTACATGCCCAGAATTCAGATATTTTGGACTGCATTATCCACCGTGGGGTAATTTAAGAGCCACTATGGTCAATACTTCTTGTTGATTCGTCTGACCTGTTCTAGAAAGTTGTTTTATGGGTAAGTAATTTTAGTCTTGTTTTGTTTAAATACTGATAAGCTTGAATTGCGCTGCATTTATGCAATTTGAAATAGCCTAAATATTAGTATCTAAACTCCCATTAAGATCAAAATAAATCTACTCACTGCAGTCAACAAGGTCTAGAAGGCAATCCAGATCATTTGGAAGTAGAAAGAAGGGGAAGGCTTGATCGAGTGTCCCACAGATAGTCACAAAGTGCCAGTTGACACATGTGGCTGGTAAATCTGACATTGCATGTACAGTAGATTTGTGTCCTTCTGGAGAAGTAGGAAAAGGCCAGGTGAGGTATCCCAGATATTACAAAGTGAAGCCTACCCAAAAACCACAGTTCATTCGCGGTGATCACTTGACTACATCTACCCAGCTCTTAATCAGATGATCATAATAATTGGGAAAACAAGGAAAGCAACAGTTATTGGTGGAAGGAAGCTATCCCCAAAACTCTGGACTTCATCTGCTCTGCTTTAATGCTTTAAGTATTCCCAAGAAAGAAACTAGCAAGCACAGATGAACCATTAGCAACTGTGAATCCATGTAACTCATCAGTGACCCAGGTAATAACTTCTGATACACTTCAGATATGGAGAGATTGGCTTGGAGTGACGGGATCAATGAGACCATTGGCAGTGTATGATGACCGTCTAAGTTAGAAAGCAAAGAATAACAAAAACAATAGTCCTGTGGGGTCCATGTTATGTCACTGAGTGATGTTCCTGTGGCAACCTCTCTCTAAATTCCCGTAACAATCAGGGTGTCTCTAATGGCCTTTCATATCTGTCTTGCAGACAGCTAAATTAAACCTGTGGTTGATAAACTGACTTGCACCGGCTGTTTTAATTGAAGATAAGATTAGGTTGCTCACATGCAGGTTTTTGATATTATTTGAAATACCCTGGAATATCTTTCCTGGAATCAAGTTGTCAGTCCAGAAGATGAAGATCTCTCTGACATCCAGTGTAATAGCTTACAGCCCCATGCAGTTGATTTAAATCACTAGAGGGTGGCAGGAGGTATCTCCTTTTGATTAACTGAATCTATCTCTGTGTCTTTATCTGCTGCAAGAAGACTTTAGAGATAGCTTATCTGCATACACAAAGACTGTCGACACCTAAATGTGTGTGTCTGAATCTCAGATTTAATCTAATCCAATCCTTAAAGTTTATTTCTTTTCCTTCCTGTTATTAATTTTTAAATTTTTCTCTTATTACTGTCTATTAAGGATTTTTCCTACCTTTTTGGACTTACAAAGAGAATAATACAAGTATTATGGACCCAAACCTTTGCAATGAACTAGCCCCTAAATGCTAAATAATTATTATTAATTATTATTATTATTATTATACATTTATAAGATATAGGATATTTTTATTACACTGTGTATGCATTAAAAATATTATTTATATTCACAGTGTACACATTCTCAGTGTTGTATCACAGTTGCTTCATTTTGCTACTAAAAGATGCAGAATGCTTCAGTGATATTCTAACGGAAAAACATTTTCTGTCCTTGATCTCTTTTAGCTTCCACTGGCATTTCTTTGCCTTGGGTGCAATCTGTCAAAAGAAATTGCTCAACACACTTATTAATAGCAGTAACAGTGTGCCTAATGTGATTCAATTAGCACAATCTACAAGACTCAGCCTGTGACTGCTTCGGGAAACTTATCATTAAATTTTAGCTCATAACCTTAAAGACTACGTGGGAGTTATTCAAAGGTCTAATTAGTTGGTGGGGTTTTTTAAATAATATTTAAATATGTTAATTGTTTGTCTATCTTTTGTTTTTCTTCACCTCGTAAATTTTGAAAACAGGAGTCAAAATAAAGCAAAAGGAAGGAACTGATTCCCAGGAAAAGACAGAAATGAGTAAAAAAATTTTTTTTATGCTTTGATTCTTTTAGACCCACTCTTGAAATGTGATGCTTGATGTGAACTTTTGCACACACTCTTGGAAATTGTTTGCAACGAAAGGGGCAAAGAATAAAGAGCAAATATAGAAAAGAAATAGGAATAATGATGTTATCAGTAAATATTTTGGCATTGTATTTCTTGCCAGTAACCAGTTAGAGACAAACACACAGATAATATTGGAAAATGAATTGTGGAGTAGGAAAGATATTTTGTCTATAGATGTCATGGTTTTGAACCCCTGGCTAGCAAAATACCACAACAGCTGCTCAATCACTCTCCCCTGCCTGGGGATGGGGAAGAGAATTAAAGGGGCAAAGGGAAAAGAGACTCACGGGTTGAGATTAGAACAATTCAGTAGCTAAACTGCAACAATATTGAAAATAACAATAATAATAATAATAATAATAATAAAAATAATAATAATATACAAGTATACAAATGAGTGATACACAGTGCAATTGATCACCACCCGATTACCAAGGCAGTTCCTGGCTAACGATCCTGGAGCAGGGAGAGTCCCAAAACCACAATCCCAGGATGGAGATAAGAGCCCAAGTGTCCGAGAGACCAAGAGGTGATCAAGAGAGCAAGATGATCCTGAGAGAGGGACCACCTGGACAGAGAGGGGATGATCCAGAGTAAGATGACCTGGAGCAAGCGAGAACACTTCCAGACAGACTCTCATCTATATACTGGGCATGACATGTATGATACGGAATAAACCATTGGCTAGTTTGGGTCTCAATCCTAAACTTAAAGTCAAGTCCTAGGCTAGTCACTGGGGCTGTGCTTCCTCCCAGCTTCTTCTGTACCTGCAGACACTGGCCCAGCAGAGAAGATGAAAAGTCCTTGACTGTCCTGGCAGCAACTATAAACATAACAGCATGTTATCAGCAGCTTTCTCAGCACAAAGCCAAAACACAGCCGCACACTAGCTACCTTGAAGAAAGTTAATCCTGTCCCAGCCAAAACCAGGACAACAAGAATGACAAAGTTTTCATAAAGCAATAATGAAATCTGGAAAGGACAAGGCAGGGAATGAAAGTGGATAAGTGCGTGGGTCAGAAATAAAGAAGACAGCAAAGTTTTATAGGTGGTTTTCCTATGCAGGCAAGGTACTCACTGAAATCAACTGAAAAAAAATTATTTGCTTCAACTGCAGGCATGCAATTTGAGAGCTGCAAAAAAATGTTTAGGCTTCCCATGATGTGATATGTTTTTACCAGATCAAGCTAGAAAACACCACTATAAAAGACTGTGTGGTGCAGGAGGAATCTCTGTGGTTTGTATTTGACATTTAAATGCCAACTGTCCACGCCTCCCTACTTAATACAAATTGGTGGAGAGTGAGATCACAGAAGGTGTAGCGAATGAAGCAGCTGTGCCAGGAATGAAATATAAGCTATTCAGACAAAATTTGCTCTGGATTTGGTACTGCCTTGGTTTTGTGGAGATATATTTTCTCCACTAAATTTAAGCATAGCCTGGAGAACTAGAGCCTTTTTATTTAAGGGCCCAGCTCAAATTATTCTACCACAGCTGATCAATACTGGAACAGAAAATATTAAAGCTCTTAAATGGATTCAGCTGTCTATCAGTACTCAAGTTATTTGCAACTACCAGAACTTTTTGACTTTTATTGACATTTTGTGTCTGTAAAAAACACTTTCAGTGCTGCCCTCTTACATTCTTCCCTACCTCCTTTCCCCAGAACGCTCTTGTTCGAGCACATCAAAACAAGTTTTTAAATGATTATTAAAGGCCTTGACAGTTACATGTCTCACTACCCAAATGCTCTTATATTTTATATTTACTATTTCAGCAAACTCAACATATTCATCAACGATGTCTGCCTTAGCAGTTCATTCACCTGCTTCTCCCTTGTCCCTTCTATTATTCTCATTCATGTCAGCTCCAATGTCATTCACAAGAGGCTGCAGGAAGACAGTTGGGTTTCTTTTTAATTCCTCCTCCTGGCATCAAAGGATTTTGAAAAGACAGCAAAGGTTTCCCTCTTTTCTCATTATCTGTGCTGTGGAAACTGTCACCTGCACAGTACCTGTCAGTGAAGGTCGTAGGTGACTTACACTGTGTTCTAGCTCTTAACAGCAGTATATACCAAAAAGCATAGTGACACAGAGAGGATGAGATCCTGCAGGGCTTACAAAGACATTTAGTAGAACAAAAAAATGAATGGAAGAAAGGAAGATGAAAACATTGTAAGAAAATTTTATTTATAGAAGAAAAACAGGTGCTAAACAAAAGGGGAAACTAATAGGAGTAGAGAAAAGAAAAACAACAACAAAAAACAGAAAAAGCAAGTCAGACTGGCTCAGGAGAGGGAATGAAAGGCTACTAGAACAAGAGAAAAGGGAATTTTGTCACATAGTAAAGAGATTATTCTAATCCCCCCCCCACCAGGGTTGTATTACTGGCTGCAAAAAACCCTCTGAAAAATCCCATTATTTTTTGCAAGGACAGTCTCTGGAGTGGACAAAAGCATAACGTTCTTGTTTTCCTGAGCAACATTTGACCACATAACTGCCACTCTTACAGGCTCTTTCTGGTGTCAGGGTGTCCCCTGGGTGTTCTGTGATGCAAAAACTGTGTTCTGTTAGTGGGAATACAGCTGGAAGACACGTTGTGTCTCTGCTTAAGCCTACACTTCACAGAATCACAGGTTGAGGTTGGATAGGAATCCTGGAGGTCACCCCTGCCCCTCTCCCCCTCTGCACGCCCCCTTCAGCCCCCACCCGTTGCTCAAGCACAATCAGCTGGAGAAGGTCGCCCAGGACCTTGTCCATTTGGATACTGACTATCTCCAAGGATGGAGACTCCACAATCTCTCCGGGTGAACTGTTCCAGCATTTGACCATCCTCACAGTAAGAAAGTGTCTTCCTGTGTTCAGCTGGAATTTCATGAGTTTCAATCTGTGTTCATTGACTCTTGTCCTGTCACTAGGCACTACAGAGAAGAGTCTGACTTCCTTGTTTTTATTCCCTCCCACCAAGTATTTATATATGTTGATAATTTCCATTGAGTTTCTCTTCTCCAGCTCTCTCAGACTCATTTGAAAGGTTCTCCAGATACTTCAGATGAACCACCACTCACTGCCTGAATACCATTTGATGCTGATTTGAAGGTTTTAGTACCGCCTAACCTCTTTTTTCCTTTTTTTTTTTTTTTTTACTTGTTTTGGGCTTTGATGTTTGGGTTGGTTTTTTTGTTGTTTGTTTGTTTTTTTGTTTTAAATGCAGGCTGATTCAGAGACAGATTGTTTCTTTCCCTTGCTTGAAATCCCAGAGAAGGCACTTGGGCCTTGCAACTGGTATTCCTAGAGAGAACAAACTTCTGAAGTTTATGTTGTTACTAAAAGCAACCATAGTATTAAATGCGGTGACTAGAGAAAATAGACAGTAACTTTTGTCATTCTCACTATATAGGATTGCCGTTCCCAACATCATATAGTTAGAGCTAACCATCCAGGTTTTTAAATAGCAAATCTTCAATTAAAAAAATGGGATAAATTAAGCATTTAAACTGAAAATGCAAAATATTGTTTTTCTTTTATCACATTTTGAATAGTTCCTTTATGCTATCAAATTCAGAGCTGCTTCGTTTTCAAAAGAGCTGGAATGAGACATCTGGATACTCTGTATCCTCACCTGAGGCCAGATTTTTTAGTAAAAGTCTGAAACCAGTGGGGAATTTGGTGACAACACAGTTGAGAGCCCCTGGGTAAGGATGGAGGGGGAAGCAAATAAAGCAGATGTTGCTGTGGGAGTCTACCACTGACCACCCATCCGGGACGATGACACCAATGAACTATTCTCTGACAAATTAAGGGGTATATCTAGATTAGCTGCCTTTGTCTTTATGGGTGATTTTAACTTCCCAGACATCAACTGGGAATGTCATAGAGCAGACACAAACAGGTCCAGGAAATTCCTGAAACATGTTGAAGTTCTTGGTGCAGGTACTGAGGGAGTCGACTAGGAAATGTGCCCACCCAAATTTGTAAAAGTACAGTATTGAAATTGTCAGTTCACAATACTTCTCTGCACATTACCCATTAACACAGGACTTGCTGAACATGAACAGAGAAACAACACGTGCTTCTTAGGCCTCTTTACGCGAATTGTTCATTATTATACTGAGCGGTAAATTCTGACTACATGTTAAGCTATAATATTCAGAAGCTGAAACTCACATTCTATTGCATTGCACAAGCAAACTGCAAAGGAGAAAGAAAAAAAAAAACCTAACAACGGCCTCTTTGCCAGAAGTAACTCTGTGTGGGCAGATTTTTCACAGTTTCATTAAAGGTATCTGCACCTCTGCAGAGAAAAAAAAATATAATCAGTTAAGTGTGTTGCAGGGAAAAAAAAAAACTTTCAGAGAAATACTACACGTTGGAAAAAAAAGATGTTCACCTACCTTTATAAGTAATGGGAGGACACTGCTCTTTGTAGTTCATCCCCTCTCTGTCTAGAACTCCTTCACCTGCAACACACTTAACTGATTATATAAACGGAAGAAGAACTGTAAAGCTGAACTCGCTTTTAACATTGTCCTATTCAAAGTGTTCAGTAGATTTCCAAACATCTACAAGGTCTGAGACGTGAGTACCTTAAAAGTTACATTATTTAAACTGTATGTTGTGGTTTGAACCCGCTCGGCTAGCAAAGGAACACCACACAGCTGCTCGCTTACCCTCCCGCCTCCTGGGGGTGAAGAAGAGAATTAGAAGGATTAAGGGAAAAAAAGACTTGTGAACTGAGACAAAAACAATTTGGTAACTAAACTACAATAAAATTGAAAATAATAATTATAATAATTACAATTATAGTAATAATAGTAATATATAGAAATATACAAATATATATATATGCAAATGAGAGGTACATAGTGATACTGCTTGCCACCTGATGACCAAGGCTCAGCCCGTTCCTGGCTAGTCGTCCCGGAGCAGAAGGAGTCCCAAAACCACAGTTCCAGAAAAGAGATAAGAGCATGAGCTTCCAAGAGACCAAGAGCTGACTGAGAGATGACCCCAAGAGAGATTGAAATGACCCAGAGAGAGACCTTCCCGACAGACTATATATCTATATACTGGGCATGACGTGCATGACATAGAATATACCATTGGGCAATTTGGGTCTCAGTCCTAAACCTAAGGTCAAATCCTAGGCTAGTAATTGGGGATGTTTTCCCTCCCAGCTTTTCCTGCGCCTGCAGACACTGGCACAGCAGAGAAGCTGAAAAGTCCTTGACTGTCCTGGTAACAGCTATCAACATCACTAAGTTCTTCTCAGCACAAATCCAAAAAATAATCTCTCATTAATTAATCTCATGAATAAAGTTAACTCTGTCCCAGGCCAAACCAGGACACCATATTAAACATTTCCAGGAAAAAAAAAAAAAAAGATAAATAGAATCTACATGTAATTCTTTATTTTTAATGACTAACAACCTCAGCGTAAACTTAGTGAATTGTTCTGGTAACATGCTTTGCCCTTTCTTCTTTTTTGACAAAATCACTTAAATGTGGATGTAACTTTGATGTAAAAATGTACAGGTTTAAATAGAAAAGGGTTCTTTGCTTGGCCACAACTACAATAGTTCTATTGTTGTCATTAGCTCACTGATATATTTAGGTTTATAATCTTATGTATATATTTATACAAGCTAAATATGAAATAGTTTTCATTCATTTATCCATGGACACCAAATTTAACAGATTATCTTTTTTTTCTCTGTTATCAGCTCTCACTTTTTCAGAAATTACAGGCTTAGGAGTTTCTGAAAAGTCAGGTGAGAACTTTTTCAGAAACATATTTTTATAGGGAAATGTATGAAGTAATTTAGAATTAAACATGTTTTCAAAGGAAATAGTTTCAAAGGTAAAAGTTCTAGATTTGATTAAGTTAGTTTAATCTGTAAAGCAATATTGCTATCACAAACCCAGTTTGAGATTCTTCAGTGAGGGATTAAAGAAAGTACCTTTGAAATTATGATGGATACAGACTTTTCATGTTAAACATTTGATAAATTTGCAGATGTTAATTACGTGCCTATTAGAGAATAAATTTGAAAAGTTTTCTGCTTCGTGAATTTCTCTGGTTGCATTTGGCTCTCTGGTTCTAACTTTTAAAAACATGAGATTTCTATTCAACCACCACTTTTCTAAACTACCTTTAGCCTTGCATGTACTCTCCTCTATTGTATTTGTGTTTTTCTATTCTCTTTTGGAAGGACTGTATTGTGAACGTACACGAGTATCAAAGGGAAGATACTATTCTATGTGAATAAATTTGCATCTTGTAATAGCATCTTAGATTTGGCAAAAGTAAAACTTTTAATAAATCGTGTCTACTTTTATATTTCACACGCTTATGTTGTTCCCCACAAAACTAAATGAGAAGTAAAAATTGCCTGTAGTTTCCTGGGTCCTCCTTACGGCCCTTCTTGTAGATGGGTGTCACACAGTTTTCAGTCTTCTGGGACCTCCCCTGTTAGCCAGGACTGTTGATAAATGATGGAGAGGGGCTTGGCAAGCTCCCCTGCCAGCTCCCTCGGGTGGATCCCATGTGGCCCCATAGACTTGTGTGTGTGTCCAGGTGGGGTAGCAGGTCATTAACTGCTTCCTCCTGGATTGTGGGAAGGTTATTCTGCTCTTTGTCCCTGCCTGCCAGCTCAGGGAGTTGAATATCCTGAGGATAACTAGTCTGACTATTGAAGACTGAGGCAAAGAAGGCATTAAGCACCTCAGCCTTTTCCTCCTCCTTGATGACAATGTTCCCTCCTGCATCCAACAAGGGATGGAGATTCTCCAAAGCTCTCCTTTTGTTGTTAATCTGTTTATAAAAACATTTTTTATTATCTTTTACCAGTGCAGCCAGGCTGAGTTCCAGTTGGGCTTTTGCCTTCCTAATTTTAAGACTGCATGTCCTGGCAAGATCCCAGTACTCTTTTTGGGTTGCCTGACCCTTCTTCCAGAGATGGTAGACTCTCCTTTTTCCCCTGAGTCCCAGGAAAAGCTCTTTGTTTAGCCAGGCTGGTCGTCTTCTCTGCCACTTTTTCTTTCTACAGGTAGGGACAGCCTGTTCCTGTGCTTTTAAAATCACTCTCTTGAGGAATGTCCAGCCTTCCTGGGTCCCCTTGTCCTTCAGGACAGTCTGCCAAGGGACTTTCACAGCCCATGTCCTAAACAGACTAAAATCTTCCCTTGGGAAGTCCATGTCTGTGGTTTTACTGGCACCTCTCCTTACTTCACCAAGGATCGAGAACCCTATCATTTCATGGTCGCTAAGCCCAAGATGGCCTCCAGCCACCACACCTCCCACCAGTCCTTCTGTGTTTGTGAACAGCAGGTCAAGTGAGGCACCTCCCGTGGTAGGCTCGCTTACCAGCAGTGTCAGGAAGTTATCTTCCACACACTCCAAGAATCTCCTGGACTGTTTCCTTTCCTCTGTGTTGTATTTCCAGCAGATATCTGGCAAGTTGAAGTCTCCAACAAGAACCAGGGGGAACAATCGTGAGACTTCTGCCAGCTGCTTGTAGAATGCTTCATCTGCTTCCTCCTGCTGGGAGGGTGGCCTGTAACACACTCCCAGCAGATATCAGCCTTGTTAGCCTTTCCCCTCATTCTTACATGTAAGCATTCAAACTTATCATCACAATCCTCGATTTCTACACAATGAAAACACTCCCTAACATATAGAGCCTCCCCACCTCCTCTCCTTCCTTGCCTATCCCTTCTCGAAGAGCTTATAGCCACCCACTGCAGCACTCCAGCTATGAGACTCGTCCCACCATGTTTCTGTGATGGCCACCAGGTCACAGCTGTTCTGTTGCACAGTGGCCTCTAGCTCCTCTTGCTTGTTGCTTATACTGTGTGCATTATTGTAGATGCACTTGAGCTGACCTGTAGGGTCCACTCCTACCCTCGCTGTGCCACCCCTGGGCTTGTCTGTAATGAGCCTGGGAATTTCCCCTTCCCCCTTTGAACCCAGTTCAAAGCCCTCTCGATGAGCCCTGCCAGCTTACAAGCGAGAATCCTCACCCCCCTGTGAGACAGGTGAACTCCATCTGTCACCAGCAGGCCTGGTGCCACATAAGCCTCCTCATGACCAAAAAAACCACAATTGCACCTCTGGCCCCATCCTCTGAGCCAGGTGTTGATCAGGTGTGTTCTCCTGATCCTCTCAGTGTTCATCCCTGCCACTGTGGGGATCGAGGAGAACACGACCTGTGCTCCTGATCCTCTAATCCATCGCCCCAGTGCCCTGAAGTCCCTTTTAATTGCTTTTGGACTTCTCTCCACAACCTCATCACTTCCAACCTGAACGACCAGCAGTGGGCAGTGATCAGAGGCTGTATCAGACCAGGGAGCTTCCTGGTGACATCTCTAACCCGGGCCCCAGGGAGGCAGCACACTTCCCTGTGTAAAGGGTCAGGTTCTTGATTGATTGTTTCCTTCAGCCATATTGAAACACATGCTGACCAATATCTGCGATGAAATTCTTTCATCTCTGCCTTTTTTTGGACAATGAGATAATCTCTAATGTCTCTCTTCCATTAAACACTGTCACAGGGTCAGTGCTCCTTTATCTCTGACAAATTTAACTTGTTGGCAGTGGATATGTCTCCAGATTATTTGAAGACTACGTCCTGTCTTTGCCTTGTGACAATAACCTGTCACACAGATCACAGATGTTCAGAGGCTTTGGAGAACAAGTACATTTGAACGTCGCAAGCTCACCAGTTTTGGGTCTGTGGAGAGGTTTTGAATCTCCAGCTTGATGCTGTAGCAAGTCCTCCTGTGCTATTATACTGCATGAGAGGTTGCTACAACGGCTGCTGTCACTAGCAGATGAACTTCAGGATGAAAGTTAAGAGGGAAAATAGAAAGCAGCAAAGTGCTGGCAGCAGGTGCTGCTTCCCGGTTTTACATCAGTTTTCATTGGCAGCAACAGCCACCTCCCGGATGTTGTAGGGACGCTTTGGCACTTGCTGCTTAGGCAGCTGTCCTCTATTTTCTCAGGAGAGGAAAGAAATTAGACTGTACAGAAAGGTCTGCTGAAAAATGGAAGAAATAACTAATGCCATTTATAACTCTGTTTGCCAGGAAATTATACATTTTTAAGTCCAAAAAAACAGGAGGAGGAAAAAACAACTTCTGTCACCTGAACTACTTTAGAAATGAAAATCCGCTGCAACAGAGTAATAGATCAGCCCCAAATCACAGAAGTTTGGGATAGAAATGGTGACAGACCTCAACTCTTATATGGTTTAGTGCTTGTACTTTGACTACAGGTCTCTTTCATGATCTCTGAAGTGACTACTATGACTCTGTTATGAAGCTGTATATACAAGCAAAATTTACAAAGTAGTGACAGTGTATTTTCTGATTCAAAGAAAAAAAATCAACTCCTGTTTAGAATTGTTGTTAGCATGCTCATGTTTGTTAAGACCTTTCTAAATAGCAAAAAAAATGTTTTAAAGTAATAGAAGTCTATATTAAAAATTTCAAATTCAGATAATTTTAGCAGAATGGGTAACAGTGTGACAGATATTATCTTGTACAGGAAGAAATGACCAAGGATCACAGAAGTCACAAAAAAACTAGTAAAAATAACTGAGATTTCATGAAAACAATATATTCTTGCAACAAACTGTTGCAGAGCACTGCAAGCTATACTGTCAAACTCAGCATAAAAGGCAAGTTAATAGTCTAAATTTCAACAGATGTAAAGATAGCAGTATTGCAACAATGTGAAAATGTTCTAACATAT
Organism: Pterocles orientalis; assembly: GCA_011057875.1. Lineage (NCBI taxonomy): Eukaryota > Metazoa > Chordata > Aves > Pterocliformes > Pteroclidae > Pterocles > Pterocles orientalis. The sequence goes on along the minus strand of WKFP01014907.1, from coordinate 91,654 downwards.
ACATAAAAGCCTAACATTATTTAGGTTTTGCTTCTGCATTCTGAAGGTGCTAAATACATATCAGTAAAAAAAAAATTGTAAAGGTTCGCAAATATTTATTTGCATTTTATTGGTATAGCAATCGTAAAATAATCTGTAAGTTTTAAAAGATCACAGACAGTTTTGCCAGTTTAAATGTTTCAAAATAAGCATAGGGATTACTTGAAAATAACATTTGGAAACATTATGAATCTGTCAAAATATTGTTTTGAAGCAGTAAAAATTTACTTAACGGAATTACTGTTAGATAGAAAGCAATCATAAAACTGAAAGAACCTGTGCATCTAGCACAGAACATCAAATGCTGATATTGACAGCAGAAAAGGCAAACTGAAGTGCTTTCATCTCAGGCATGAACACCAGCTGCCATAACGCAGAAATGAAATCACTGTGCACAGCCTCCAAGGGGATCTGTCATTTGGCAAGATCTGCAAATGCCAATTTGACTAGAAAGTCAAGTGGTGAAATTTTTCCAATTTTCTGAACCAATCAAACACTGGCTTTGCTCCTACATATGTGTTAAGTACATACTGTATCATTCAGAAATTTTCTTGAAGTCTATTTTTATCAGAAGCAGACTGGCATTTATGATACTTTCCAACATTCTTCCTAAAAATGGTTCCAATTTAAAGGATAGTGTAAACAAAGAAAGCTTCAGAATAAGAATGAAAAATGCCTGGTGTGCTTTCTTGTAAGAAAATCAAAAACAAAGAGAACACAATCAGATACAGAGGTTTGCTGAACTCTATAAAATTTATTTATTTCTTAGTAGTAATACTTTCCCAAAAATTCAGCATATTTGTTTTAAAACTTTCTGCTTTGTCACTGCATCTGTAACACTAACCTTCTTGGAAAGCTTCGAGGGATTGTCCTGCAAAGAAACATGAATGACTCACATCTGGGTTAGGGTTTTAAGTAAAACAAATGGAACAGCAGAAAATGCACTCAACTCCTACCTTAAATTTTGATTCACTTACACCGATTTGGCATTTGCTTTTCTGATTTTTGACACTGAACTTTCAAACCATTATGCACATTTTATCATTGCTGAAACCCGAACAGAATTTTCAAACTGGTTTCTGTATCTCATTATGTATTCCTATGACATTGGGTCAAGAAACTATGTCTTAAAGAAAGCAAAAAAATGAGCGTCCAAATAAAAGAAAAAAAAAGATTTTGAACACGTGACAGTTAAAATAAGAAATGTGCAAAAGAATTCATGTTTTACAAATACTATGGCACGTAAAGATCTGAGTCACCTTGTAGCAAAGGTAGAGATGAATCATATTGCTTTGACTCTAAAATTTTTATTTTATTTTATTTTTTGTTTAACAGTTATTTCGTTTAACAGATGATACTTTTTTTTCAGGATATTGACAAGAGACGAAAACATAAAACAAGAAATATAACTACCACTAAACATTTTTTAAAAAATCTCCTCCTTTGTTTTTACGTTTCAGTTGCAGCTTCCTTAGAAACATAGAAGGAGAATGAACTAGGATGAAAAATTATTAGAACCTCATAGCATCTGATATTGGAAAATTTTAGCTTTCAAGAAATATCACAAAGAATTTCTTGAGACTGGAAATATTCAGCAGTAACTCGGTGTTAAATATAGCTGATTTGACTGTATATTTCCCGGATGTTGCTCATGTTGAACTTCTGAATTCCTTAGACAAAACTAAATAAAATCACTTCTAATTCCATCAAGAAACACACAGTTGTGCTGCAAAATCTTTCAGCCGTCAAGAGTCTAAAAGAAATATCATAGTGTTCTGCAATCTGAGAGAATTCCTTGAAGTCCTGCACATCAATATTTAAAAAAAAATAGAGGAGCTATTTTTAAGAAACTTGCTTTCTAACGCTGTATCACAGTTACAAGGAAAAATAAAAAAATTACTAATAAGCTTAGAACTGAAGTAAAATCAGGGAAAATAAAAAGGTAATATTCACTAAACAGTTTGTTAACTAGATTGTGTTTGGCAGATCTACCTAAAAGCTGAATTCAACGCAATAATTTGATAAGGAAGTGAAAGGCTGAATTCCTTTAAAATGACTGAGAAATTTAGAACTATGGCTATATAAAATTCCTGCCAGTGTGCATTATGGACCCATGTAATAACGGTTAGATTCTGAATGTAGAACTATTTTGAGATAATTTTTATTTCCAAATGACAAAAAGGATTGTTCAATCCATAGGGAGCCAGAAAAGGTGATGTAGCAGGCAGGTTTCGTGTGATGGGTTTTTCTGGGAGCAGCGGAGGGGCTACAATGATGGCTCCTGTAAGTACTAGAAGTTCCCCCTGCTCCATGGTTTTCTTCATGTTGACCTGTTAAGAATACCCCGATATAGTTAGAAAAATTAGAACACAAACTACTTTCTCGAGTTCAGACGTAGAAGTTAGTGGAGATCTGTGCCACCTGGTGTGTTTTGGACAACTTACATTAATTACCAAATAATTGTTCTTCAATTCTTTTTTTCTCATTTCTTTCTTGGTAGTAAATTAATTAGATTAGAAAGCTCAGCAAAATCAAAATCAGATCACTATAATCCTTATATGCTATAATGGAAAACTTACATCACACTGAGGAAGAAATATAAGCATGTTCAAACCTTACGAGTGTCTCTCTGCCATACCCAAGTTAATCATCCTACAAGAATTTAAAAAATAACAATCAGGCAGTTAACAGAAATAATTTTCAATAGGTGAGTTCATTGAAAGATCTTGAAAAGTACAATGTGCCATAGCGTGAAGCTTCAGCCTCACAGTTCCGTGAATACAAGATCATAAATGAAATATTGAAATGTTGAAATATTCTGAAATACCATCAGATTAACAAGATACTAAAAACTTGCATTACACATCTTTAAGCTTAACGATGATGTATTTATGGTTTATACTCTTCGTTTTGTTATGCAGAATTGGGCAATACAGTGAGTTATTTAGGATGAAATACTATTTCCCTTTCCATCAACTTTTACAGAAACAGTTATTTCTTATGTTTTCCTTTAGCATTATCAGGGGCAAAAGAGGGTAAACTGTCAAAACTTTGCCTTGGTTGATTTCGTACACTTTTGTTTTCTCAAAATATTTCTTCAAAACAATAAAACAGCCCTTTATATGTGTGTAGTAATCTATAGCTATCAGAAGCGCTTAGATATCTCCACAGTTCAAGGCATCAGTCACTATAAAAGAAACTAATGACACTTGCTGTCAAATCTTATCTGTTTCTCGAATGGAAGACAACTGGCACATTGTCAGCATGAGAAAATACTTCCTCCTATCAAGATGCATCGTTGTAGTTTTGGGAGAGCAGTCCTGGTACATTTCCTTTACCTCCATTGCTGGTTATAAAACTAGAAAGACCGTTTTGGTGTTTACGTCTAATTCCTACCCTAAGATGCAACTGAATCTTCACTGAGACTTCCAAAGGAAGGAGAGAAGACTTTAGGACCCTTATTTAAAGCCATTTAAAGTCATGTTACAGCATTTAAAAAATGGTAGGGTTATTTTATCTCATAAATACATAAGATCTGTAATATAACTATTATTTTAGCTTCACTATAATCTAATTTAATGCATGTTCGACACATTAAAAACATTAGGATTTAGTAGGTTTTTTTCTTTTTCCTTTTGGGATAGCACTTGGTGGAGGAAGAGAAGAGCAGCACTGGTAATCCAGTTATTACTTGAGGAATTTAACTGTACTGTGACTAAGCTTCAGCACCACTCACTGAATTCTGTTGGCAGATCAAATTCAAATCTGTTCTTTACCCTTGAAACCAAAAAGGTCTTGGGTGTTAGGTTGTGGTTTTCTTCAAACTACCTTGCATCACTCCTGTGCCTTTAGCTACAAGATTTACAAGTATCTCAAAAATTATGAATCAGTTGCCAGCTAGTGTAAAAGTGCACAGCAGCCTTGACAAATAAGGGATGTGGTTATCTGTTTCCTAAATCTATTTGTTTTCTTAAACTGTTGTAAGAGTGGATCTATAAAGATTAGGTTCTCTTAAAGCGGAACTAATATTTTTAATTTCAACATACAGAACTCAGACAGACCTTAATTACAAGTCCATAATTACTTGTGAAGCACCACTGAATATCAATTAACACTATTCTATAAATATTTCAGGACATTTCCGTGGTTCTTCAATTCACTCTGCTTGTTAGCTTACAACGTGTGACAAGTTTTTCACGTTTTTCTTATGCAAGCAAAGTATTGTTATCAGTAACATCTGATACAGATACATAGAATCATGTAAATGGTTAGATTGCTGTAGCGTACATAAAATGTTCAGGCTAAGTCTTCCACTTTTGTCGTAGTTAAAGAGTGAGCAAGGCATCAGAAGAACTAAATCATATGAAGCGTTATCACTTTACTTTCAGAATTGAGATGTCAAATGGACAGGTATTACAAACCTGTGAGATCCTGGCTTCAGCTCACCAGACTTTAGACATCTGACCAAAGCACCTGAAGTTGGGTTACAGAAGTAATTTGTGACCTAGGAAAGAAGGTCCTCTAAGACTAGCCCAGAAAGAATAGTTCACATAGAGTTCGCCTTGGTTCACGCAGAGCTACCAGAGAAGAATAGGCTGGTCCAGACTAATACTTGGAGGGCACAAAATTAGGTTTCTGCCATGAATCATCTTCGGGATAAAACCATGTCTTTTCATTGACTAAAGGGATTATTATGAGTGATGCTTAAATTCTTAAAAACAACGTTAGACTTTTGTGAATATTCCATCAATTGCCTTAAATTCCTACTAGAGTCAAGTGAAAACACAGAAATATTGAGAATTCATTCCGATTTTAGGGGAAGATGAGTGGCCCTCTAAAAACACACATCTCTGTCCATTGTCTTTCTTCTTAAACGAAGTACATTACTTTTAGATGGACAAAGCTAGCCATAGCAAATGCTTTCCTAGACACTAAGGTTCCAAAGATCGTCCTGAAAAAGGTTCTGAAAGTTAGATGTGTAAAATTCGGGCTCCCTAAGCAAAGTTAATGCACAAGGTGAGGTCCAAGACCTTAAACCTTAGCAATCTAATAAGAATTCTAAAATGTTTTTATCACACTGTCGTATCTAACATAATGTAATAAAATAAAGAAATAATATTTTATCTATTTTAGTTTTCTAAAAATAATACAATTCAGAAGTTCCACGATAACGTTTTTTTTACAAAGTACTTTATTTTCCATAAGCAAAGATCTTCTATTTATTTTTTGAATTAGATAAATTTTAATCTTCTTTGTATATCATGCATAGCTCATACGATTCATTTTCAGATATTGGGATAGGCAATAGGTTAAGACAAAAAATTGTATATGTATTTAGAAGCTAGATAACACAAAATGGGGATTTTTTTTTTACCTCTGGTTGCACAGTTGATCATAATTATGTGTGAAATTATTTATAGATGCAGTTAATCTGACTTGGCTAGCTAAATACCTGGCTTACAGGTGCATTCAGTTGTATAAATGACTAAATTACCGGAATTATGTTTATAAATAAGACTTGGCGTAAAACTGCCTGTGTGTATTTGCACCTGCAAAATTTGTGGTTTCAAAACACAGCCTGTCTTGGCTAGTCTCAAGACAACGTCCATAAGGTAATATTCTTCTTCCTAGTAATGCTCATACTAACCTAGATGGTATTATGTGCTAAAATAAATATTGAATTTCACCTAGTAAGAAGATTCTAATGAAAAGAAAGATAATAGAATAAGGCATATTTCTTTGAATAAGCAGATTCTTTCTATCTGAAAAATGTCATTCTAGAAACTATCTAGAAATACATAACACGTTCTAAAATCCAACTTTAAAAACCCATCTTCAACTCCAAATTCTCAAGTTTCTTGACATTTTACAGTTTTGATAGTATTTCTAGAAATATTTATTTTTATGCTGTTACTCCAGGTAATTAGAATCATAGCCAAATTTCTAGTGAGAATGGTGCCTTCCAGTTTGTCTTTGCATGCCTGGCAAATTATGATGTAATAATAGTAATAACAATAATTGCACTAAAGAACCTCTGCCTCTTTTGCTGAGTCTGCATGATGGCCGTAGCATTGCTTTACAGATAATCGTGCTCGCTAATTTAACAGCAATGTAATAGATATTTGAATTTATAAATTCTCTCAGGATCCTCCAGTATGTCAGCTGTTATTTTTTTTCCTTTATTATTCTTTATCATGGTTGTTATTAATTATGTTGAAACATTACAATCTGTAGTTTTTTTCTTTTCATTATTACTTATACATGTGGATAAAATATCCTCCTTTTTGCTTGAAGGAGGCTAGCAACTGATGACTGATAAGCAGAAACTTTTTACCTTTGACTGTTCAATCAGAGGGAACGAGTGCAGTACTAAGTGTGCAATTTACTGTGTGAGGAACTGACAGAAGTCTTTATAACACTTAGGAGGTGGCTTATTACCTCATTCTTTAAAAATATGCTTAGGAGTTTTCATGCTGCAAATTGTCCTTTTAGTATGGTAGTGGAGGATATGTTACACTTCTCACATTCAAATTTGTCTCAAATGTTTCAGAAAAAAACAAACAAACAAAAGAAAAAACCAAACCAAACTAAAATCCACTACAATTCAAAAATGTAAAACAATATATGTAGCACTAAAAAAAAAAATAGAGTCAACAAATGTATTGTGAAGATTATTAACATGCTCGTTAACACTTTTCCTTTCCTCTGCCTCGTCCTAGTTGCACACTTCCCAAGCCGAAGTATTGGATGATTTTATGGAAATTTGAAAAAAAAACCCAAACATTATTCCATTCCCCGTTTTCTTTTAATGAAAGAGCTTTGGAGTAAAACACTAACACGAATTGCTGATAGCTTTGACAAGTGATGAAGCCAGATTTTGTTCTGCAGTCATTTGGAGTTATTAATACGTTGTTAGTTTTATTTTTTGACTAAGTACCCATGAAAAGTGGATATGTAATGATTTTTATGTTTTCATTTTGTATGTTTTTATTTTTTAACTTTAAATGAAGCACATCTTTTTTTTCTTTTATTTTCATTTTATTTTTAAAACAGTTTGAGAGAACAGTATTTGAAAAATATTCAAACTACTGAATTCCCTCGGTGTTACCGACTGTTACAGGTGAAGTGTGCTTTGGACTTTTTTTTTTTTCCAAGAAGTAATCAAATGTTTATATTGAACATTTTTAAGCTGAGGTTTTCCATCTGTTAAAGGTCTTTGAATTTCTCACCACTGAGTTCGCAACGACTCTCCAACTGTGTATCTGCAATTTCTGATAAGGTTATTAGACTGTCTTTGTTCCAATTCTCTTCTTATTCCATGCTGTCTTGTTTTGGTCAGTGCCCTAATAGCAGCTGCTGGTAATTTTAAACATCAAAAGCTAAGGTAACACGCAACTCAGCTGATTAATTTCAAAAGAACTTGTTTACAACTAAAATAAATTAGGTTTAGAGGGTGTCCCGTTCACAGAAAAACTCATGTTTGTGCTGATGCTTATTCAACAGAGCACTTCAGTGACAACAGCATAAAATACATGAATTATGCCTTCTTGTACTGGTGCGCTGTTGCTTCCATTATAGACTTTTTGAGATGCCCTGATTTTAACATTTGAATTTCTAAGCTGACCACCAACAGCTGCGCTTTCTGCATGGATGGTTACTACAAGAGCATATAAAACTGCTGGGAAACCCAATCTGCTGTCAGAAAGTACAAGGTACCATGGGGCATGTTTAATGTGAACCTTGCTAGTTGTGTCTATACATCAAAGTAATCCACCTAAAAATGTTGTTACTAATGTTTTAGCGACTAAAATGAATTGTGCTGCCTGAGCTCCTACCATCTGTAACTCGACCGAGTGTGCTATTCACTTCTGTTAGCAAACCAGTACCTTGAGGTTTCTGCCACTAACCAGTACCATAAACTGGATTGCCCACTGTATCAATGTTATACAGCATTTGTGCAACAACATACTTTATGATCCTTACCAAATTACTTCTATTTTAGAAAGTTAACACTATGTTGTAGCTTTACACAGCACCCACTCACTCACTCTCCCCTCTTCTGGGGATGAGGGAGAGAATTAAAGGGGTGAAGGGAATAGAGACTTGTGGATTGAGATGACAACAATTTAATAACTAAACTACAATAATAGTGAAAATAATAATTATTATAATAATAGTAAAATATACAAACATATAAATGAGTGATACACAGTGATACTGGTCACCACCCAATGACTAAGGCTCAGCCCAATCCAAGCTAACGATCCTGGAGCAGGGAGAGTCACAAAACTGCAATTCCAGAAGAGAGATAAGAGCCCAAGTGTCTGAGAGATGACCAAGGGAGGGAGACAACCCTGGGAGAGGGTCCACCCAGTTAGAGCTGACCCTGAAAAAGAGATAACTTCCAAACAGACCCTCACCTATATATTGGGCACGACGTGCACGATATGGAATAGACTGTTGGCCACTTTGGGTCTCAGTCCTAAATGTAAGGTCAAATCCTAGGCTGGTAATTGGGGCTGTGCTCCCTCCCAGCTTCTCCTGCACCTGCAGACACTGGCACAGCAGAGAAGCTGAAATGTCCTTGACTGTCCTGGCAGCAGCAACTAAAACCATCCGTATGTTATCAGCCTTCTTCTCAGCACAAATCCAAAACACAGCCTCACCCTAACTATGAAGAACGTTAACTCTGTCTCAGCTGAAACCAGGACACAGTTCGATGAAATTTTAGAACTTTGCTATTAAACATAGTGATCTACCTCTGAAGGGGAAATACCTTTAATTAATAGCAAGCAAATTTCTGGTCTTTTGGTTCTCACACAGCATTTCCCCATTCTAAGTGAGTGCTTTACAATCCATACTTAAATGCTGTGCATTTTACTATTAACACATAATTGGACAACGCATCGCCCCACGCAGAGTTACTTCAAAGGATTTTGTTTTGTAAAATTCCTTTCTGAAGTCTTCTAATATAATCTTGTCCATGTCAATTCTGTTTACTGAGGCATAACTCAAGTTTTAGGTCCCTGATTCTTCACAGTGGGGATTTAGGTCTGTTTTTCTCTTCTCCTCAAAGCGTATCGGGATAGAAGCGAGTCATGTTTTCATGTCCTCTCTTTATATGAAGGGAATAAATTACTATTGTGCACACTTAGTGGCTGACAGTGTGGTGCAGAAGTTCTTGGTGTGTTAGTTTAGACCTAGTCTTCTCTGTTCTTTGCTAGAGAGACTAGTCTCAGAGTTTAAGTTTCTTTAGCACTGTAACTATCCATCAGATTTTGTTCAGGCTGTGACTAGAAAATCTATTAGGATCTAAAAAATATTTCCACAACAACAGAGACACAAAAATAATGTCAAAAAAAGTTTAACAGAATTTAGAAAACCTTGTGGCAGAGGAGACTGTGATTTATTAGACAGCTATTGAATGCACAATATAATCTCTTTTTCATTTGATTTCCAGGTTTGTGATGGAAAGAAAGCTTATGTTTGAATGATAGTTAAGATATTTTTAATGTTGGTCTAAAGGAAAAATACTATTCAAGAATATTGTAATAAGCCTACCATCCAAGTATGCCATCCTATTATATTTTGAAAATTCAGGACAACTTACATTTCTTCAAACAATTAGATTTAAAAAAAAAAAAGGAGGAAAATTTTCAAGAACAGACTAAGTTGCTACAAAAATATTCAACTAGTTGCCAGATTTACTAAGATTTTTAAATGGTATTAAGACTATTGAGTTTGATGGTGGCTGTTAAAAATATATAATTTTAACAAATACATTTCTTGAGCCATTTAGCTTCCTAATTATAAATCTCTAAATGTCCTTCTAACTAAAAGCTGTTGGGGAATGAGGGAGCTTAAACCATATTGATCTATATGTCACTGTTATTTTAAATTCAAGGAAAAATGGGAGGACTGATCATCTCTCTGAATAGCATACAGAATTTTTCTTAAGGTAGGAGAAGTCTTCAATCTGAGCCTGTTTAACTTCAGTACTTATCATGTTCCTGTGATCAGAATGTAGAAAAAAAAGGATGATGATAAAATCCTTAGTAATACATTCATTAATCCAGAGGTTATCCCTTTCTCCTACAATCCCCTCAAGCACTGCTTCTGTCTGAATTTTAAACATAGTGATCTTGGAGTCTGACCTAAGTCACGCATTTTAAATTCGGTATATCCTGAATAATTCATAGTATTGATGTGCATCGGTGTTTAAAATAAAACAGATAATGCTTAGGGTCATGGACCTCCTCTTCATGAATGCATTGGGTTTGCATAAATGTTAGTTGGGGACTCTTGATACCGGGACAGAAGAGTAGTCAATGATAATTCCTGAGTTGCTCAGACTTTTAGCCCTAATCAAACTCCAGTACACATTGCCTTCAGGTTGAGGATGTGCTTGAACATCTACCTTGTAGGTTTGCATGGCAGGTTCAGTAGCATTTATTGATTATTCTGGCCATCTGAAATGACTGTAAGAAAAATAATGAGAAAGCCATGGAAAAACTAGGGAAATTACAATTCCACCTGCACATGAAATATGGGAATGACTATATGAAAAAAACCCACAAAAAACTGTAGACAGAGTTTTCCCAGTGCATGAAGTCCACTGGAAGCTGTACCAGTGGCATCAGGTTGACGTTAATTAACAAAAAGTTTTTCTTGTGGTTGTATAGTACTTATGTTTTTGAGGCAGTCAGTGAAATGATGTCTTTACCGGACAAATCTATCACTCTCAGTGAAGCCATATTGCATAAAAAGTGAGACAAGGCATATGTGTACAGTAATATAAAATGCAACTTTAAAAGTGTTTTTTGTAAGGGTGTGTGTAAGGAAAGAGCATCTCGTCCCTGAAGGCTGATAGAGGACCTTGTCAAAACGGGATAATAAAGAAAAGGGAGAAGCAAAACATACAGAGGTAAAAACCTGATAATAGAGTCAATAACAAGAAACACGCTTGGTGATATATATCAGTTGAGAAAGGTGTGCGGTGTGTGAGCGTGATGTCTGATTGAGGACTGTGTAAGAATGGCATGATGTGGAAAAGCGAGAGAAAATAAACAAAGCGTACAGAGACACAGACCTGACAAACAACAGAGACAAGGTAGTTGCACGAATTGAGGGGCTGTCAACAAACTGCAGGAATCACTTCGGAGAGGGCCAGCGTGGATTTTGCAGCTCATAAGGATGCCAACCTGGGGATCCAGGATGTTGATTTAATTGGCGTGTGCAAGCTAACGAAGGACTGTGCAGACGAAGCAGGGAGCAGGGAGGAACAGAGAGCAGGGGTAGAGAGAAAGGGATGTAAAAGGGGACAGTGTAAAATGGGGCCAGTCAGTATGGCTGGCCGATCACTGTGCAGTCTGTTCTGTCTTCTTTTATCTTCTTATTAGTTGTTTTCTTAACTATCTCACTCTAACCTCTGTGTGTGTGTGCTGCAGGGCTCCAGTGCCAGCTGCTGGTGTGACCAGTATACATGTGAGTGAAATTTGGTGCCAGTTAGCCAGGTCAGACCACAGATGTGGGCACCCCCAGCCTTTGGCGTCAGCTACTGGAGCCAGTGGGAGGGGGTACAGTGTGTGTGTCTCCAAAAAACAGCTACAGGGGGACCAGGGTGAGTGAAACAAGTGGGGGGCTCAACACCGGTAGCTGGAGTGTGACTATGGGTCACAACCCTGGTGCCTGGTGCCAGCTGCTGAGGGAGTGTGGGTGTCTGCATCTCCCCAAACTGGGTGTGCGTGAGGTGTGCCTGTGTATTCACTGGAAAATTTCAAGCTGGCGAGCTGGGGG
>WKFP01014907.1:63975-79142 GCA_011057875.1 Pterocles orientalis | reverse complement strand
AACCTGATAATAGAGTCAATAACAAGAAACACGCTTGGTGATATATATCAGTTGAGAAAGGTGTGCGGTGTGTGAGCGTGATGTCTGATTGAGGACTGTGTAAGAATGGCATGATGTGGAAAAGCGGGAGAAAATAAACAAAGCGTACAGAGACACAGACCTGACAAACAACAGAGACAAGGTAGTTACACGAACTGAGGGGCTGTCAACAAACTGCAGGAATCACTTCGGAAAGGGCCAGCGTGGATTTTGCAGCTCATAAGGATGCCAACCCGGGGATCCAGGATGTTGATTTAATTGGCGTGTGCAAGCTAACGAAGGACTGTGCAGACGAAGCAGGGAGCAGGGAGGAACAGAGAGCAGGGGTAGAGAGAAAGGGATGTAAAAGGGGACAGTGTAAAATGGGGCCAGTCAGTATGGCTGGCCGATCACTGTGCAGTCTGTTCTGTCTTAGAATCATAGAATCATAGAATCATAGAATGATTAGGGTTGGAAGGGACCTTAAAGATCATCAAGTTCCAACCCCCCTGCCATTGGCAGGGACACCCTCAACTAGACCAGCTTGCCCAAAGCCTCATCCAGCCTGGCCTTGAACACCTCCAGGGATATCTTATATCTTCTTATTATTTTCTCAACTCTCTCACTCTAACCTCTGTGTGTGTGTGTGCTGCAGGGCTCCAGTGCCAGCTACTGGTGTGACCAGTATACGTGTGAGTGAAATTTGGTGCCAGTTAGCCAGGTCAGACCACAGATGTGGGCACCCCCAGCCTTTGGCGTCAGCTACTGGAGCCAGTGGGAGGGGGTACAGTGTGTGTGTCTCCAAAAAACAGCTACAGGGGGACCAGGGTGAGTGAAACAAGTGGGGGGCTCAACACCGGTAGCTGGAGTGTGACTATGGGTCACAACCCTGGTGCCTGGTGCCAGCTGCTGAGGGAGTGTGGGTGTCTGCATCTCCCCAAACTGGGTGTGCGTGAGGTGTGCCTGTGTATTCACTGGAAAATTTCAAGCTGGCGAGCTGGGGGACATCAGGGTAGGTAAGAAGGGCCATGATCTGGGCAGGTGTGCTGAGCAGACAGTGCTTGGGGGAATGTGTTCGTGCTTGTGAACCTGGAGATGCGGTGTGTGTGCTGCACGAGTGACCGTCTGCCTCTGCCAGCCCAAGAGGAGGAGAGGACACGTCTGTCTGGGCTTGTGTCTGGTGTGAGTCCTGCGCGTGGGTGCTGTTGAAGGAAACACCTTGTCTGTGGCCGACTGTGTGACCGGCCCTGTCAGTGTCCTGTGTGTCTGTGTGTGTGGTTTTGTTAATATTTTTTTTGACAATAGGACTTTATTTCCATACGTGAAACAAGAACTGTGGTTAAATGATGTACTATAAGTAATGTCCTAAGACACTTATTGTTATTTATTTGGCGTATGTACCATATATTTTTTTAATGCCAATTGAAAAAGTAAAACCAACACCTACATTGCAAATCTTACCAACTTCTGTTTTGTGGAAAGAATTTAGAGAGTGGTAAGAAAAGAATAATCCCAAACTTATTTGCAATGGATGTAAGCAGCATAGAAGAGTTCTGGCCACATACACTAATGTAGGTTGAAGCTTTGCAATGGCCAGATCATGGTGCTTCTCTGTGCAATCTTCGTAAACTTTATTAAAATAGCGCAAGGCTCCTAATGCAGTTGATTCCCAGCATGAACTGGAAAAATATTTTCACTTTTTTGTTTTGCTCCTACAGGGACTGAAAGGAAATACTGGTGATGTAAAAAAATCTCTTGGCTGTTTTCTCTTATTCCTGGGCAATTGTGTCCTACCCTCCTTTTCTTTTTTTTTTTTTCTTTTAAATGTAGTTTCTCTTCCCTCACTCCTTCAAAATAGACTGAGGGCTTCACAGCTGTCAAAAATTAATGCAAACTACCATAACAATTTTGTACCAGCTTGTCATTGTTATGTCTGTTATTTAATGATTAACAGTTCTCATGTAAGAAAATACTTTTTGAATTCTTCAGGAAACAAGAAACTGTATCTATTTAGACTAATAACATGTCAGCTGTGATATTTTTTCCTGATAGATATTGTGCTTTAGAAGCATTTGTGTATTATGTCTTGAAGTATGAGGAGTAGTTGCTCCTTTACATTGCTTTTTTGTTGTTGTTGTTGTTTGAAAAGCTGTGAAAATTACTACAGAAGAGAATAAAGCGATCTTCAGGAGGATGAAATTCAAGGGAAGGCTGATTACTCCTTTTTAGTCCAGAAATGGCAATCACATTTAAATAATAATTAAAAAAAAAAAAAAACTCAAACCAGAAAATTTACACAAACAGAAGGAACGAATGAAAATATTACATTCAATCAACCATACGCAAAACATAAACCAACCTGAAACATTAAAGGTGAGGGAAAAAAAACCCCTTTTGTGGCAACAAAATTATTCCTCAATTTGTTACAGCAAGTTTCTATCTTTCTCTCTCTTAAAAGTTCAGTAACATCTGCTGTCAGGAAACAGGTGGAAGTGTGAACAGGTTTTGCTTTGATCTGATTTGGTTATTCCTCCATTTCATAATGGAAGAATGGTTGTTTCATTGGCTGTCTTAATAGTTAAATGACTGTAAAAATAGAAGAAGATAAGCACAAGAACTAAAAATTTTCAGATGGTGTGATCAGCCTAAACAAAGAAACATAAAATTGTCAATGTCTGAGTAAACACTGGAACAAAAACGTTCTTCACTATTCACATCATATGAAACAAAGGACGATTTCTTAAATTTTTTCCTACTAGAATTTTTGCTGCAGAACAAAGTATTTAAAACACAGTTCTTCCTTGATAATAGTATAGTATAGGGTAAGGGAGAAAAAAAAAAAAAAGCTAGCTAGTTTTAATTTCTTTAGCGAAGGAAAGAAAAGAAAAAAGGAAAAAAGGTGGATATCTCCATGTAGAACAAGTAAAGACACCATACTAGGAAATCAACCCTAGCAATTTGAAAATGCTCTGAGTTTCTCACTATTTTTATTTTCTTAATTTTTCAAAATATCACACCCTAAGTCTCAGGGTGAGTATACATAGTATATATGCGTATATGTATATATGCACACACATCCAGTCAGCATTATATCAGACAGAATTACATAACTTACATTTTCAAAATAAATTGTTCTTCATTAAGACTGAACCTTACCTGTAATTTCCTGTTTACTCATTCAGGCCATCTTTTTTCCTGTCCTCAGATTTGTGCTTCCTGCTGTGCACTCTGAAGCGATGCTCCCCACGTGCTGAGGTTCAGCTTGTTCTCTGTGAGAAAAGAGTTTGAATTTTTTTGCTCCCCTAGAATTCATTAAATCTTATACGGCTTGAGAGGTGCCAAACAAACTTCTAGCATCTGTTTTGTTTTCTGTAGACACTGGCAAGAAAGGACTGACAAAACACAAAACTAGCACATTATGTTTATATCATATGCCTCAGAAAACATAAGCTCTCTATGCTACTAGCTTATAAAAACTGAAACATAAGAGATCTTCTTTATATGTTTTAAAATAATCTGCCAGATGAGTGCAACTGACAGCTCACAGTTCAATGTTTAAATGTTCAATATTTATAATTTCATTATTTTGTATTTCATTGGAATTAAACTTCTATTTTATTTCTTAAGCAAGGCAAATGACATAAACTCCCTCATCTTTTCCAACTTTCTCTTTTCATCCCTCCCTCGAAATTAATAACAAAAAGCCTCATTGTATATTTATACATAAAGGAACTGACATAATTTATTGCTTTTCAAAATGATGAATTGTAAACTGGTATTGTATTCTTAATTTAGTGTCTGAGCATACACAAAAGTAATTACAAATTTAACGACCAAAACAACGAAAAACCAAAACCAAAACTCAAAGAAACATGCAAAGACAGGAATGGAACGACATAGCTCTTTGTAACTGAACAAGCAATGGTTATAGACAGGAAGTTGAAGTTATTTCTAGGAAAATTTCAGAAAAAATATTTTTCTGTTGTCTGCCATACACATATAACTATTCTTTGTGCTCACAGCATTTACTGGGGTGTTTTGGGGTTTTGTTTATTGGCTTGTTCATTTGAATAATGTGAAGACGTAACATAAAATACAAAAAAAGAAATCTTAAAAAGAAAATAAAGTTTTCAAGATTTTGCAGTGAAGCAGAAATATCCCTTGACATTCACCAGGGTTAAAGAAAGAAAAAGAAAAAAAAAAAAAAGAAAGATTAGTTTATCCTCTCTGTGGGTATTTCAGTTATGAGAACTGGAGCCAACTGCTATTTTGTACCAGATCTGAATAAGCAATGCTAATATTGAGATAGTATCATTTCATATTCCTTCAATAACTCTCTACAGCCTCAGTCAAAAAATGATATGGATTACAGACCTTAAGCCTGTCTATTATTGCTTTCAGTCTGCACTGATAGAAAGATATTGTGTGTTAACTTCTTCACTACCGAGAGGACCTGGAGGTACGGGTATAACACCGTATATGTTAATGCTGTGTATGCCATATTTTACTTTTTTTTTTTCTTTTAAGAAATCTCGTACTTACCGCTGATTTTAAGTGGATATCCTAGAGAAATGGAAATTCTTATCAATTTTGCATAATTTGGCAGAGAAGCAGAGAAGTTAAGATCGGTGATTTTCTTCTTTCATGAAAATTGTAGGCCTGCTAAAGTAAAGACCACCCAACTGAGCAAAGACTACATAATGAACTCCATATATTTGACACCAAAAATCCCAAAAGAAAACATGGTGGCTTTTTACTGTTGTCCAGTGAATCCAACCACCAAAGAAAATGTTCTGAGAGATTTGTTTTACTGCTCATGGAGGTCAATTATTTAGATCTATCCTTGTTACTAAAATAATATTTTTAAATTTTGAGGCGAAATAAGAGAATCCAGCTGCAGTTATACAGCTAGGTATTCAAGTATCAGCTCCAAGCTCCAAAAGGCAATGCATATTTTTTGTCATTAGCTGACTTTTGGATGCTCAGTGAAGCTCTTTGTAGAGTTTGCTTAGATCATTTCTTATGATCTTTGACATTATGTTGGCAGTTATCAAGTAACATATGGAGTCCTGGGGACTCTCCAGTGATCGAGATAACCAAAGAGAAAAGTCAGCAACCTCCAGATTGACATCTGGGAGGGGAGAGATCATTCTGGGCACTACGCTACAGTAGTCTGCTATAAACCTAACAATCATAGGATGAAAATTCTTGTCTATATTAAGGTCTAGTATTCTGTAAACAGAAAGCAATTAAGCTCCTGAGAAGCTTAGCTAATTGAGAGTGCTGTTATTTGCAAAAGGAGAAAAAAACCTCTAGGATAGTACATATGATATTGGGGTTTTTTGTGTGTGTTGGGGTTTTTTTTTTGTGCTAATGGTATAATGAAGTAATAAACCTTGTAATGTTAATAATCAGATTGAAACGTGTATAAAGTGGGTGTTTAACCATAAAGCATTCTGTTATAAAATTTATGAAGTCAGGATGCATTAATTCCAAACACTGTGAGATATTTGCAAAGTTGGGTTCTGGCAACGTTGTAGCCTTTCTGATGCTATTAGTGAAGAGGTTATGAAAATGTAATGTTGAGCCGATGAAAATGGGTTGAGATGCATTATAAGAGTGAGTCTGTTCACTACAACAGAACATATAAACTAGATGGAATGTGAGCAAAGATATCCATTCTTAATTATTTTTTTCCAAGGCTAGTTTTCTGACATCTGGCATTCACAGTGTTCCTGAAGAAAACAAAGAAAATATATTAGAGATAACTTTTTCACTAAACTTTGTCTTCTTGTGCATTTGCTTGAAGCTTTTGTTTTGTTTCTAACCTAAGGAATGTGGTTACTCAGGGAAGAAATACAGATTTTCCTCAGAATTACTCTATTCTTGCAGAAAGAGAGAGGGAGATGGGAAGAAAAACTTTGATTAGAAGGCTTCAAGGACCTGTAAGAAAGAAGTTACCTTTCATTCTACATAGTGATAAAACTATTTTCTAGGAAGGTCAAGGAATTTACCAGGTTTCACATATCTGCTATGTGACTACTGATAAATCAGAGCTCAGTGATGACAGCCATAAACATGACAATTGTTTTAAGTCACACAGAATCACAGAATCACAGAATTATCAAGGTTGGAAAGGACCTAGAAGATCATCTAGTCCAACCATTACCAATACTTCCCAGCTAAATCATATTCCTCAACACAACGTCCAAACGTTTCTTGAACACTCCCATGGTCGGTGACTCCACCACCTCCCTGGGCAGTGCATTCCAGTGCCTGATTACCCTTCCCAAGAAGTAATACTTCCTAAAGTTCAGCCTGAACCTCCCCTGTCTCAGCTTGAAACCATTCCCTCTAGTTCTATCACTGATTACACGAGAGAAGAGGCCGACCCCCAGCTCACCACAACCTCCCTTCAGGAAGTTATAGAGAGGAAGTTATATGGTCACTCCTCCTTTCTGGTTGCAACGTGGATGCTTCTTCCTGTTTCTTCAGCTAGTTGGGCCAACAGGCTGGGAAATACCATTGAAGCAGCCTTGCAGAAACTTGCCTTGTTGTGCAAACATGTAAGTATTTAGCTATTTATTATCTGGAATCAATAAATAGCAATATTGATGAGAACCCATGTTTTCTGGGTTTGTTTTGTCATAATGCCTTTTCACAGTGGGTAAGCATCCTAATCAGTGAACTGACATACTCCCTCTATCTTTATTATGCTAATTGCTGAAAATATGGAGAAAAAAAAATCTTGGGATATCATGCCATTTATAGTAACATAAACAAGATGTAATGGATGTAACTGCCAGCAACAGCCCCAGCATTAATTGCCTTTTTATGACATGTTCCATCAGACTATCGTGGCTGTTGCAGAGAACACAAACCTTTGCCAATAATACCACATCTTTAATTAATTAATTTTCCTATATGAGATCATTGTAATATGTGTGGATAAACCATTCACAGTTTCATATGTCATTTGTATGTCCCATTAAATAACAATAAGAAAATAATAATCTAAGGACAGTTTACAAACTGTT
Organism: Pterocles orientalis; assembly: GCA_011057875.1. Classification (NCBI taxonomy): domain Eukaryota; kingdom Metazoa; phylum Chordata; class Aves; order Pterocliformes; family Pteroclidae; genus Pterocles; species Pterocles orientalis. The sequence goes on along the minus strand of WKFP01014907.1, from coordinate 72,087 downwards.
AAGGTCAGTGATAAGATTTACACTGACTTCAGAAAAAGAGAAGGTTTATATTATACTACTGATGCCCATGCTTAACAGTTTGGTTTAAGGTTTGATATTATACTCCATCATATCCCACTTCATCTGGATATAAGATAAATGAATAAAAATAACGTTTATTTTCTTTCACCGTGCCTATTTAAAACCACACTAAGGACGATGTGTAGATCCGCTGCAGCTGTTGACAGTGAAGGGTCAAATGTAGCAAAGGCTGAATTTCACTTTCTCAGCATTTTATTAAAAGAAACAAAGACTGAGCCTGCATGATGGGTCTCCTTTCAAGATGTAGCTTGCATTGAAGGATGCTCAGTGCCAGGGCTTGGAACAAATCAGCAGGAAGATCCACTCAGCTTCCAGAGGGGCTTTAGATTCATCAAGGTTTTTTTTAATTTTGCAGTGAAAGCTTTCCTCCAAACCATTTTTTTTCTCTGCATAGAATCATTACCAGAAGACCAGTCAAATCTGTGATTATAATTTTCTTCAGTCTTTTTTAAAAATTATTTTTACCCTCTTAGCTGCTATTGTATTCACATTGATCCATAAAAAGTTTAGCTAAAATCAACTTTTCTATTACATTCAGGTCTTAAAAGAGTTCAGGCATTTCTTCTTCATCTTTTTTCTTTTCTATTATCTTCTACCCTTCCCCCCTCAATTTGTTCACTGCTAATCAGATATTTTGTGCTTTCCCCAAATCTCAGTAGGACTTATGGAATTCATCCCTCTATGATTTATACTCTCTATTTCCATGAAGGTCTTCTACTGTAAGATGGACTGCTCCTGGGAAAACTACAAATACTCAGCTCTCATCTAAAAAAGTCAGCTGGGAGAGAAAGCTGGTTCCTATGGTAGTAAATTTGGAATTACTTAACAACAGTGTCTCTAAACTTTAAAAGTAACATTTTAAATATTCCCAATATTGATGGCAGGAAGTCTGTCTTTATCTGCAAACTTCCTAATAAACTTCTGTTAAATAGAGTGAAACACTGTAAAATACAGCAAAGGGTGATATAGTATTCAAGGATAGAGAAGCAGAAATCAGTGATGTAATATGTTTATTTCGATGAAACAAACAAACCTTAAAATATATACACCTAGTGAAAGGTGGTAAGGTTTTTTTGGAAGCAATGCAGTTTTACTCCACATTTACTTGCGATGTTAAAAGGAAACAAGTAAAGATTGCCATTCGTTTAGTTATTTGTTGCATGCAGGAACTATAACCCAGGACATAGTCAAAAATAAATCTGTGAATGTGACAGTCTTGCAACAATTTTTTTGATGTTTTCTGAAAAGGTCAATAGCACATGTACTAAGTCGTGAAGTACAAATCAGATGGGAAAGAGGTGAAGCTGTGCAATAAAAGCACTGTGGCAACAATAGTGATTTTGTATAACTGCTCAAAGAAATACACTTGTCAAATCTGTGCCGACATGTGGCTCTGAACAAACTGGCACTTTCCTACGTGAAAGCTATGTGCTGTTTGAGCAATGTAATCTTTAATGAATCAGAACTGTGGATCGAAAGTTGTTAATTGTCCTAAGAAACAGATACACAATGCAAGCACTAAGGCACATTTATGGTCATCAATTATTTTTTGTGCTTAATGAAAATTCCTAAACAAAATCTAATCTTAAAAAAAACAGAAAAAAGACCTTCAGTGCTAGGTAGATGTGTAATTTTTGCTACATGAGATATAACTGCATGTGTAATTTGGTAAGAACATTTTTAAAAGTAGAAATAAACATTCTGGTCTGCCTAGCTTGTGCCTGAATTTTGATTGCCTGCTATATCAGATACCCTAAGCAACTGTAGGATTCTCTCTAGACAGTTTTAATTTCTCTGTAAGTACTTATCACAACTATCTTATATATGGTTAAATAGCGAAGATCAAGGAAACATTTAAAAGCAATACAATTTCAAAAGACAGCTACAGTTTTCATGCAGGTTAGGTGTTTAAATTAGATTAGAAATCACTTTTCTATTTCAGAAAATTATTATTTTTCTTTTTACATTACATTATACGTGGCGACATGTTTAAATATTTTCACACGATCTAACCAGTTCCTGGGGAAACTAATATTATCACAGCCGTGGACCACAGATATGACTTTTTGTAGATAATAATTTCTTTCACTCATTATTTAGCTGAAAGAAAAATCTCAGTTGCACTGCAAATTAAAATTTGAAGCCTCAATTTATTTTTTCAGTTTAGCAATTATTAAAAAAAAAGAACAAAAAGATTGGAAAAAACTTCTACAGCATACTCCTACTATCTTTAAGCTCTGCATCAGGCTAAGATTTTTTTTTAAAAGCAATCTTATGATAGCCACAGATTAATTCTTAGGAAATAATACCATTTTTTCATCCCCTTGTTTCTGATGTATACTCATGATTGACATTTAAAAATGTTGTCAACTTGTAAAAGATATTGACTACACAGTTCTTTTGCAACATCAGTTAACTATGAAGTGATAACCAAAGAGACAAACAGAACACTAGAAATTATTTTTGAAAGGACAGAGAACAAAACAAAAAAAATTTATTATGCATCCGAACGAATACATGCATAACCTCTGTCTTGACTACATAGGATCTTTGTCATTTCAATAATAAAAAGGGAGAAGAATACGAACAAAAAAACCCCAAAAGTGTAGCACCAAACAACATTTTGATGAGTATTCTTCAACTGAAAAAGGATTCTTCAGTTAAAATGATACATGTCTGAAGCATACACAATACACCCTTGTAAAGTAAGGAACTTTATATAGAAAGCGAACCAGAAATCAGTGTGGTACATCACACAGTGCAAGAACTGTATTACATGATTGAAGCTTAAAACAAATGTGAGTCATTTTTCGTATGTAGCACCTGCATAATTTCCCTCTGGTACATTTTGCCAGAGGTCTTGCAGATATGAACAGTGTGAATCTTTGAAAAGGGTAAGACGAATTTATGAAAGATAGGTCAGTCAGGAGTTTTCTGTCATCATATAGATGGTCACAGGGATTCTAACAAATCATACAGTTCAGGATGTCCCTGAATCACTTACTCAAAACAAAAAAAAAAAAAAAAAAAAAAAAAAAAAAGAGATTGTCTTGTTTTACTCCTCCCTAAGGACACGTTATGAACTCCATCAAGATTCACTCTGAGCTGGTTCTTAGGCTTAAACTAAGACCATATAAGAATACTGTTGAGTATTTTCTTATGCACAACAGTGACCACCATTTGACCAATTAGTATGTGAATGCTACTTGGTACAGGCAAGCATAAAAAATGAGCACTGTCCGGCCTGATACTGCTCTTATTTGTCTGAAGAGAAATGCTACACATCATCCTTTCCTGTAAGAAGTAGAGCAATTCAAGCTCAAGTTTTCTTAAGGGGTTCTTAATCTTTCCGTGTTTATTACTGAGCAGTAAATGATAAATGTCTCCTGTCTCCTCCACCATATAGCGCTGCAAGCTTCTACCTGCCAGTTTGGACTGCCAATAAGAAGCTTATTTTGTATTTTACATATGCTCTGTTACATGTGATTCTCTCTTTATACCAGGCAAGAGATCTCATGCATGTTAAATCTTCGGAGCAACATGCAAATAAATGGCTGCTCCTGTTATTAAGCTTTTAATTGGACTGTTTTTTTGTTCTCTGAACACTTCTTTTAGATATTTATGAAAGTTATTGCTGTTCAGTTTATTTTTCTTCTTCTTTTCAGTGTTTCTTAAACTCCTAAAAATATTACTTTTACAGGATTATAGGTTACAACAAGTTCTCTCATTTATTGATTTTCTTACACAATAAAAGAACATCCAAGAGACTTTCACTTTGATTTTTTAAGTGTGATGCCTTGTGACATCCTCACAGTGTGAGCTAGCATGTTCTCTGCTCTCAGAAGTTTCAATGAACATTATATGTCCCTATCAAGTGTCCTCTGTGTCACTTTATTTTTACTTTTTTTTATTTGCATTTTTTCCTTTTTATTTTTTTTTCTTAAAAATGGGTTAGTTTTGAATAGGCAGTGATTTGGATGAACAGACGTTCAAGCAGAATGTTTCAATCTCTATTCTGTCTGATCAAGTTGAAATATTTACATCTCACAGTTCTTTCACACTGTTGTTATAGGATTGTTTCCTCAGATGTAATTCTGGAGGTGAAAGCTAATATATAGAAATTATAAAGATTTTTACATTCTTAGGCAAAATCTTTCATTGTTATGCATCTGGTCTTTTTAACGGAAATTATGTTTGCCGGAGACTTTTTGGCCTGTCGTAAGGGAGAGGTTCATCACTACATCACTTTGCTAGAAATTCTGACAGATGACAAAAAAGCCAGGCAAAAAAAAGTGCACACAAAAGTTAATATTACTGCTTTTTTATATTTTTCTTCTGTTTATTCTTTCTTCTCATTAATTCTACATAACTCTTCTGTTCATTTATCCAGATGCAATAACTGTTCCCTTTTCCAAAATACCCTTGAATTTCAGTCACCAGTCTCCCTCAGTACTTCTGACCTTTCTCCCCCTCAGGCTCTTCCAGTTGGCTTAATTTCCAGATTACATGGAAACAGATATGTCATTCACTAATTATCTTTCTATTCCTACTTATTTATTTATTTTAGCTTGTTTCAGTATGAACTTCCTCAATAAAATATTATGGAAAATAACAAATTTCAGCAAATTGCATGCACAAGACCATAGATCCATAGAATGACAGAATGGACTGTGTTGGAACAGACCATTAAAGATCATCTAGTCCAACCCCCCTGCTATGAACATGGGGAATCTTTCACTATACCAAGTTGCTCAAAGCCCCATCGAGCCTCACCTTGAATACTTCCAACAAGCAGCATCCACTTCTCTGGACAACCTGATCCAGCGTCTCACCACACCCTTTGTAAAAAATTTCTTCCTTATGTCCAATCTAAATCTACCTTCTTTCAGCTTAAAACCATTGCCCCTTGTCCTGTAACTACATACCCTAGTAAAAAGTCTCTGTCCAGTCAAGCACTGAAAGGCTGCAACAAGGTCTCCCCAGAGCCTTCTCTTCTCCAGACTGAACAACTCCAACTCTCTTGGCTTTTCTTCATAAGAGGGGTCTTCAGCCCTCTGATAATTTTCCTGGTCTTCCTCTGAACTTGTTCGAGCAGATCCATGTCTTTTTTGTACTGGGGACCCTAGACTTGGATGCAGTGCTCCAGGTGGGATCTCATGACGGGGCAGTAGAGGAGACACAATCACCTTCCTCCACCTGCTGGCCATGCTTCTTTTGATGCTGCCCAGGATACGAATGCTGTTCTGGGCTGCAAATGCACATTTCTGGCTCATGGCCAACTTTTTGTCCACCAGTATCCCCAAGTCCTTCTCCTCCTTTGTTGGTTTTTTTTTTTTCAGTTGTTTGAAAGCAAGTTCTGTCTCAGAAGTATTATATCTACATGCCTAAGTCAGACAGTCCGTCACTGAAAAATGCATCCAGCATAGCTGCTTTATAGGCTCAGTCAGAGCTGAATGATTTAAAATGGTGCCTTGAAATGTTGGCTAACCTATGATATTGCAGCTGTAGGCATTTTTCCTGAAGTCCAGAATAATAATTCAAGTTTTACATTCTCACGGTTCATAATAAAAGCATAAAGAAACCATAAGTGTTGCCAACTTGCTGAAAAAATTTTTTCATTCTTGTTTGTGGTATCAACTTCCTCGTAAAAAGGTAATACTCTGCTACACAGCATTTGTCACAGACATAGTTTATTTCTGGTTTCTCACATACTAACAAATTATCATGCAGCATGAACTATATTGAAGGGCTAAGGCCAGAACAGAACAGGAAGATGAAACAGAGAAGCTAGTCATTCGTGACCTGAACACAGTGATCTGGGTCAAAATGATACAGAGATTACTTGCTTGGACCTCTTAGCCTATTTGCTGGCTCTTCTAGCTTGGACATCACCCACGTTAACACATACTCAGAACAGAGGGTGCCTCCACACAGAAAATAGGGAGAAACAGGATTTAATAAGAATAAGGCTCAATCAAGCAAGTGTGCAGGCCAACAAGCCATTAGCACTCTACGGGCCTATTTTATCCATTTTCCTGTTTTCCAGCACTTTTTCTTCTCTGATTCAGCTCCATCCTTCATGGCTTCTACCTCCATGGCCCTGGGAACAACCAGGTCAGGGAGTTTCCTTTTCACTGGTGGGGTGACTGGTGTTCCCCAGTTCCCCCTGTGCTTTGTGTTTTGGGTGATTATTCTTCATCCTTGCAGCTCAGCAGTCACCAGCGTCACTGCAGAGGGATTCTGGCCCCCTGTGCACCCTGGCTGCACTGACTGCTGGGAAAAGTGCTGTATTTATGTTAATAGACTCAGTTTGCCACGGAAATATATGGTCTAGTATGGATATATATCACAGTATATTGCAGACATTATTGCCAAATGTTTGTGATAAGAGAATAACACCCCAGGGAAAATGTTCTTGATACATAGCACAAAAAAAAAAGGACAGTTTTCTTTAAATTGTGTATTTTCCAAGTGGTTTGCTTGTAATTCATCATTCACAGACTATTTATTGAACTGATTGCTGCAGTCACTCGTTTAAAATAAAAGCTAATGCATATAGAAGATCTTTCTATCCCTATTTCATCTTTCTGAGTGAAATTTAGAGTAATTCTAAACACAAAACCAACAAAAAATGTTTTACTGAAGCTGATATGACATGCTGTGCATATATAATTATGATTTTCAGCTTTAGAAAACAGTTTAATATACAGTGTAAATAAGTGCTACTTTCCCAGGCATGGAAATACCTTTTTTGCAGTAAATGAAAAGGAAGATTTTCGTGCTCCATCAACAAGCTTAATAAACCATCCATATTGGAAATATTGCAGAGTATTTTTTTGTTGAGGATAGTCACAAGAATCTGCTGTTTAAACAGCAACAACAATATGTGGTAGTAGACGTGTTGGCCTGAGTTTTTTTTATAAGGTTCTGAAAATTGTTTAGTTGGCAACCCAGCTGTATCAGGTTGCCAAGAATAAGTATGACAGGTGAGAATAAGACAGTAAATCAATTTGCCTCATAAATCAAGGTCATAATTTTCTTTCGTCTTTTGATAAACATCATTCTGAAGATCTGGTCATCTACTCGCAATGTCAACAATCGTTTCAAAGATGTTATCCACTGGATTTGAGTGATAGGCCATTGATCACAGAGTTTGGATATCAGTTTTGAGTCAAAACTTGAGAAGGGCTTTTGTTCCTGAAGCCCTGAAGAAACAGAAGAAAGAGGTGACAAATTATTTTACGCAGAAGGAGAGCAGAGGACGGTTTTCCCTTCACTTTTAAGGGAACATAAAAGCACGAAACAAACAAAGGGAGAGATTACTTAGAGTGGCAAACTTCAAAAAAGACACATTTTTCTACAGTATCAGATGTTTCCAAAGGTTATGATTGCCAACGATGATTGCAGTTACTTAGGTTATTATGAACATCATTTGACTTCTTTATAAAAATATGTAGGGCAATGAAGTGATGATTTGGATAATCTTCAGTCACAAAGAAAAACGACCACATACTCTCTGCAGACCCATTACTCCCCCCACAGATGGAGTTTCTGCCTAAAATGAAGATTTTTGCCTGAAGAGAAGGCACGTGTTGGAACGAGGGATTGGTGATGTTCTCTATGTCTCTGTGTTTGTGTTTGTCCCTCTATCTGTCCTTCTGCTTCCCCCTTTCTTACTTTTCAACTCTTTCCTACTCTGTCTTCTATTTTTTACCTCCAAACAATGATCAAGCGTTATTTGGTGCATGCTTAATGGACAAGTGATGTCTGGTGATAACTGATAAGTGTGATTTGGTGTTGGACTCTGAGAAGTTGATTCCTGATGTTTTTGCAGTTTCTGAGGTTAATAAAATTGTGTTGCATTGTTCCCTGAGTCATTGGCTGACTCCACCTAGCCAGTACTTCTTTTCTAGGAACCACAAAAAACCTCTCTTGACAGTCCACTGTAGTCGGGCAAGACACTTCCCAATTACTGTGACAGGCAAAACAGACTTGAATTGGGGAAGATTAATATAACCAGCAATGGGTCTC
>WKFP01014907.1:51962-63955 GCA_011057875.1 Pterocles orientalis | reverse complement strand
TGTATTTTCCAAGTGGTTTGCTTGTAATTCATCATTCACAGACTATTTATTGAACTGATTGCTGCAGTCACTCGTTTAAAATAAAAGCTAATGCATATAGAAGATCTTTCTATCCCTATTTCATCTCTCTGAGTGAAATTTAGAGTAATTCTAAACACAAAACCAACAAAAAAATGTTTTACTGAAGCTGATATGACATGCTGTGCATATATAATTATGATTTTCAGCTTTAGAAAACAGTTTAATATACAGTGTAAATAAGTGCTACTTTCCCAGGCATGGAAATACCTTTTTTGCAGTAAATGAAAAGGAAGATTTTCGTGCTTCATCAACAAGCTTAATAAACCATCCATACTGGAAATATTGCAGAGTATTTTTTGTTGAGGATAGTCACAAGAATCTGCTGTTTAAACAGCAACAACAATATGTGGTAGTAGATGTGTTGGCCTGAGTTTTTTTTATAAGGTTCTGAAAATTCTTTAGTTGGCAACCCAGCTGTATCAGATTGCCAAGAACAAGTATGACAGGTGAGAATAAGATAGTAATTCAATTTGCCTCATAAAACAAGGTCATAATTTACTTTCATCTTTTGACAAACATCATTCTGAAGATCTGGTCATCTACTCGCAATGTCAACAATTGCTTCAAAGATGTTATCCACTGGATTTGAGTGATAAGCCATTGATCATAGAGTTTGGATATCAGTTTTGAGTCAAAACTTGAAAAGGGCTTTTGTTCCTTGAAGTTGCTCCTGAAGCCCTGAAGATACAGAAGAAAGAGGTGACAAATGATTTTACGCAGAAGAAGAGCAGAGGAGGGTTTTCCCTTCACTTTTAAGGGAACATAAAAGCACGAAACAAACAAAGGGAAAGATTACTTAGAGTGGCAAACTTCAAAAAAGACACATTTTTCTACAGTATCAGATGTTTCCAAAGGTTATGATTGCAAGGGTGATTGCAGTTACTTAGGTTATTATGAACATCATTTGACTTCTTTATAAAAATATGTAGGGCAATGAAGTGATGATTTGGATAATCTTCAGTCACAAAGAAAAACGACCACATACTCTCTGCAGACCTGTTACTCCCCTCACAGATGGAGTTTCTGCCTGAAATGAAGATTTCTGCCTGAAGAGAAGGCACGTGTTGGAACGAGGGATTGGTGATGTTCTCTATGTCTCTGTGTTTGTGTTTGTCCCTCTATCTGTCCTTCTGCTGCCCCCTTTCTTACTTTTCAACTCTTTCCTACTCTGTCTTCTATTTTTTACCTCCAAACAATGATCAAGCGTTATTTGGTGCATGCTTAATGGACAAGTGATGTCTGGTGATAACTGATAAGTGTGATTTGGTGTTGGACTCTGAGAAGTTGATTCCTGATGTTTTTGCAGTTTCTGAGGTTAATAAAATTGTGTTGCATTGTTCCCTGAGTCATTGGCTGACTCCACCTAGCCAGTACTTCTTTTCTAGGAACCACAAAAAACCTCTCTTGACCGTCCACTGTAGTCGGGCAAGACACTTCCCAATTACTGTGACAGGCAAAACAGACTTGAATTGGGGAAGATTAATATAATTTATTGCCAATTCAAAGATGAGTTGGGTGGTGATAAAGAAAGACAGACAAAACCAAAAACACCTCCTCCCCTTCACCTTTTTCCCAGGCTGAACTTCACTTCTTTGTGCCCAACTCCTCTGCCTCCTTCCCCCAGCCCCAAGCATCACAGGCGGCACAAGGAATGGGGGCCTGTGGTCAGTCCATAACACCTCTTCTCTGCTGCTCTTTCCTCCTCACACTGTTATCCTGCTCCAGTGTGGATCTTCTCCATGGCCCGCAGTCCTTCAGGTTAAGCTTGCTTCAGCATGGGTCCTCCATGGGCCACAGCATGGATATCTTCTGCAATGTGGTCACCTCTATAGGCTGCAGTGAAATATATTCTCCATTGCGGTCTTCTCCAGGGGCTGCAGGGGAATCTCTGGCACCTGGAGCACCTCCTCCCCCTCCTTTGTCACTGACCTTGGTGTCTGCAGGGTTGTTTCTCACATTTTTTCTGTCTCACTCCTCACATATTGCTGCACATAATTTTTCCCTTTTTAAAATATGTTTTATCTGAGGTGCCACTGGCTTGGCTTGGGGGCTCAACTGTGTCCTGTGGTGGGTCTATGGGAGCCAGTTGGAACCATCTGTGACTGGCACGAGTCGGCCCTTGGCCTCTTCTCACAGAAGCCACCCCCAAACTTCCCTGCTGCCAAAACCTTCACACCTACGCTCCATACTGTGCTATAGGAGAAAAAGTATTGAGTGCACGTAGGACACCGTGTGAGCTCCTCTCCAAACCACAGACTTATGGGCAGACATTTTCCATGCTTGCAGACTTTCTCAGGGAAGGAAGAAAAGGACGTGTCATTCTAGAAATAAAGACAACAAAACTTCATGAGGAATGTTTAGATGAGCACATGCACGGAAAGGCTACTCCCAGGAGTTAAAGATGGGGTAGTATGGAATCATAGAATCATAGAAAGGTTTGGGTTGGAAAGGACCTTAAAGATCACCAAGTTCCAACCCCCCTGCCATGGGCAGGGACACCCTCCACTGTCCCAGGTTGCTCAAAGCCTCATCCAGCCTGGCCTTGAACACCTCCAGGGATGGGGCATCCACAACTTCCCTGGGCAATCTAATGCAGTGTCTCACCACATTGTATGCACAATGGTATCTTGACTTCATATCATGGACTCTCTCCATCTTTCTTGTCTTGTGTATATTATTAGCAAGTGTTAAACGTCTTCTAGCAGGATGAATACTGTGTATTTCCGCATATGAAAGATAAGAATTATTGTTAAAATGAGTTGGTTCACCAGAATTTGAACACTGGCTTCAGTTGAGCAACCACTGTTAGATATAAGAATTCCGTGATTAGCCAAACTCTTGTAAATTATCATTACCAATAAAATTAAGGAAGTTTATGAAAATTAATGTTTTCATCTTTCAGCATTTCACCTGGACATTATTTGTAGGGATCAATGCGATTTCATCCTCCATATTTTCACTTTGAGTTTCATGAACCTGAAATTTGTGCGGAGAGTCAGTCAAAATATGATATGTAAGTACTCTAACACGCTTACTCATGGAGGCATGGAGATTCATTTTGTGTATGATGCTCACTGAAACTGTGATAAATTAATGGGAGGCTTTAATTTTTCAAGATTTTTTTTTACAGTCTAAATTTGCCAGCCTGCTAAATCAAAGTAATTCTAAGCAAGCACATAGATTCTCTATCAGAAACAGTTGTCTAAAAATAGTTTTAAACTGAAAAAAAACCCAAAAAAATCCTTCAAAGGACTGTTTCTTCAGCTACAAGCAAAAATTCCATGAAATTATTTTCTCTTCAGGTATCATGTTATAGCATGTTACAAGATGTTTTTGTTAAGTTTGCTTCTATTTATGTGTACAGACAAACTGACTGCAGGCATTTTGACAAATACACTACTCAACAATGCATTGTTAGTAACTGTAGAAAGTGTCTTTTTTTTTTTTTTTAAGTGATAGCTGAAGAAATTATTGAAACCTCCTCCAGTGTGGATTCCTCCTGCACAGTTCCTTCCAGGAGCCTGCTTCTGTGTGGGCTCTCCATGGGCTGCAGCTTCCTTCAGGGCACATCCACTTGCTCTGGCACAGGGTCCTCCATGGGCTGCAGGGCTGATATCTGCTCCACCATTGTCCTCCATGAGCTGCAGGGGGACAATCTGTGTCACCGCTACCTTCCTTCTTCTCTGACCCTGGTGTTGCAGAGCTGTTTCTCTCACATTTTTTCACTTCTCTCTCAAGACAGCTTTTTTTTCACCCTTTCCAAAATATAGCAGACGTGCTACCAATGTTGTTGATTAATTTTGACCAGCAATGGGTCTCTCTTGAAGCCAGCTGAAACTGTCTCTGACTGACACGGGGACAGCTCCTGGTGTCTTCTCACAGAAGCCACCCCTGCAGTCCCGCTCCCAGCCGCTGCTATAAAACCTTAGCGCATAAAAACAATACATTCTGGGAGTCAACATTTTTATAACTCTCCTTCACTTTCCTCTGTCTTTAATCCCTTTCCTATCAGCTCTAGTTCTGGTTACCTACAAGAATTCTTAATGTGTTCTTTGAATCCAGGGACACTTTCACTTTTTTTTTTTTTTTTTTTTTCATGAAAAATTAGCTAATGATTTCTTGGCATATAATCTGAAGTTTCTGAATATTTAATTAATGGTATACAAAAAAAGTGTTCTTAAACATTTTCTGATATCTCCTAAGTGGGCACTTACCTAAAGCATAAATTTATTGTTCAAATCTCAGGCAAGATAATCTAGCCTTCCTCAAGAAAATCCTGAATTTTTCTATAGAGGATGTATCCACTGAGATTCACCCCAAGTCTCGTGAAAACGATGGACTGAACAATTTAGGTTTACTTAGCTGCATAAGGAAAATACAGAAAATTATGAAGCTAGGAATATAATGTTGGCCCTATCTGCTAGTCTGTTTCACAGAATAAGTGCCTAATGGGGCAGAAGAAAGGAAAAGAGAGTGGTGATAGCCCTCTGATGTATTTTCTTCCCCTCCTCTGCCTTTATATAACTAGCTGTTAACTTGACCAGTTGCTCAGCAGCCATAAACTTGGGAGTTTCGTCTTCTCTGGCCTAAAACATATTCTGTCTTTTTGTTGCTGGTTATGGTGTAAGCAGAAGCACAAGCCATGGATGTTCAGGGTAAAAGGGAACCTGACTCTCCCTATGCAGGAGGAAGAAGTAAGATCTCATTTCCCTGAGAGATATGAGCATATTAATTTTCCGTTCACAGTCTATAGAACAGAAACTAGCAGACGAGTTCAAGATCGTAAACCTGTTCTTCCCTGTCCTCCACCTCAAGGGTGGGATGTGGGATAAGCTACTGCAGTGTGACCCAGAAACACCCTGCAAACTGAAGAAATCCTGTGCTGTCCCTCACACTGAAGAGGGTTTGTATTTTGCATGGAACGATCACTCATATCAGTATCCGACATGAAAAAATTACTGGCGTTAAACCTATGTTTTTATCCTTCTTAAGACATTAAGCACTTTTTAGGAGTTATTCACTGCAGCCTGCACTGCAGAAAAGCTAAGTGATAGGTGGTTCTATAGCCGAAACTGATACCTCTGAGCATGAATGCCTGCCTGTTATTATGTTCCTAGGAGATTTTAACGCTAAATGGAGAAAAAGAAAAATAATCTAGTCCCCTACAGGATAGTCAGGATTATACTTCAGTAGCTCTGAAAGCTGAATAATGGGGCAAGGGCGTGTTTTGTTTGTTCTTTTCAAAGTCATAGGGGTGAGCAGTTTTTGTTACTATTTGGGCCTTTTTAAAGGGTACAAAGGGTGCACATCAAATCTGAAAAATATATTTATTTCACCATTTAATCACAGCGTAGAAGAGTGCTGTAATAAGGTGAGAGCATCCAAGGGTAAGTTTCTAAACTCACTGAAAACTCCACAATTCGTAATATTTCAATAAAAATCCATGACTGAGAAATACTTACACACTCTGCTCTTTATTCCCCTTTCAGGATTTTATTTTTATTTAAAGAACGATAATGGTTCATTATTATTTGTGTATATATTATAAGCACAAATATTAAAAGTATATATTTTCAGAATGCTGGAATCAGATTGTCGCTGGAACAAGAACAGATTAAGTAAAACTCCTACTTACTCAAATTACTACCAATAATTTCTTGCAGTTTTCCTTTGTTTGAGAGCCTTAGTGACTTCATAAATAATCCCCATGAGTCCCTTTGTGTAATATTTACTCAGTCTCAGGTGTACAGATTGTCCTACATTTCTGCAAGGAGATCACCCACAGGGAGCAGGATTGATGTAAGCTAATAAAAAGAACATGACGTGATAAAGAATAAAATATCAGCAAATAATCTATATCCCTTGTTCTTCAGAATAACTTATTTCCATTAAGGGAATTTCCCAACATCTCTGAAGAATTGAAGGAATTTTATTTTTTTTTTTGCTAGCAATTTAAATGCAGAATAGACATGCAAAGAGCTAAAACTGCTTTCCTTTGAAATGCTAAGTTTTATAATTATTAATGCCCTTAACACTCGAAACTTTGTTAATCTTCTTCGATTAGGATTTTAATTTCAAATGTATAAGCACTGTAATAATGGTTTCACAGGAAAAACAACCTCCTCATTGAACCGACTTGATTTTGTTTGTCATTCTCAGATGACAAGTTTCAAATTACTGGACTGCACTTCTATGTTTGTTTTTATAGATAACTATACATTTTGGTTGTAATGAAAATGTCAGTGGAAATTCATGTGGGCATCTGATTTCTGACAGGTTTGAAATAAAGATTTTTTGGTCAATCATATTATTTTGATTATTACAAAATCGTAGTTTAATAAATTTTACGTGGGTTTTATAGGTAGTATGGACCAAGTAATTAGTGCTCCTCTTTCAATTTTTTTTGATGTTCCTATTAGTTTAACGTATTGTCACATATTCTTTATAATTTCACAGGTTATATGTCCTTGAGTGCCTAATCTGTTCCTTTTCTCAAAGCACTATAAATTGCTGCAGCTAAACATTTTATGGTGAGGTAAGTACAAAAAGAGGTGACATTATCTGAACAAGAGGGACTATGTCAAAATGTTCATTATCTAGCAAGTGAATAGGGAGACTTAGCAGATATTTGGGCTATGCTGACTGGTATCATATAGTTAAATAAAGTTAATTTTGAGAATTGCAAGATATTTTCCTTAAAAAGCATATATTTTTTTACTTCTGAGGCTTAATATGACAGTTTCAGTTAGCTTTTTGTTATGATGCCTGCAAACACAGATATCTACAAGCATTCTGGCATCAGTGCCTGGAATATTTTTAACATATAAGAAGAAGTGTTTTGGTTTTGCATCTTATTTAAAAATTAGTACTGATTTATTTTAATAGGTATATGGGTAGTTCATTAGAAAGTGATGGTGGGGTTGGATGGGTTGGAAACATTGGTCCATGCAGCAGTTGTTGTCGTGGGTCAGAATTCCCTCTGCTTCCCTGTTGTAGCTACGTATGTACATGTCATGTAGAACATGTCAAGATGGAAAGGAAGAGGAGGTAGAGTCAGGTAACACAGCTTTATTTTTCTAAACCAAATTAAAATATTCAAAATAATCCACAGAGCTCCCTTTACACATCTAAAACATATATACTGCTATTTTGGGGTTCAACAAGCAGCTGTGGATAAACCTTACTCATCCTGAGCAGACAGAAATGTCCCAAAGCTTTCTGAAAGGAACTGTATCAGGAATCTCAAAAAGTTTACGTCTTCCCAACAAAATATTTATTTTTTTATTGTGTATACCAACTGTATAGATGACGGAAACTGGTTATGTCTAAATTTAAGGGGCCCAATCTGCTGGTTTCACTGAAGAAATTGCCTAAGTTCATAAATACTTTCTTATCTTTGTTATCTTTCGTAGGACATAAGGCACTCTTTTCAGAATTAAAAAAAAATAGTTTGCTAAAATATAAAATCAAATAGGCCTCTAGGTTAGGAAGATGTTTCTTTCAGTTTAAAATTGAATTACTAAAGCTGAGATTGTGGTGAGAAAAATTCCATGTAGTTGTATGATTTTGCAAATATTTGTGCTTTCAAATATCTTGCCATTATTCCAGATTTCTGAATCAGCTGTTGATAGTGTTAAGAAAACTGAAGTAAAAAAAAAAAAGAAAAAAAGTTAAAAAAAAAAAAAAAAAAAAAAAAAAAAAAAAAAAAAAAAGAAAAAGACAGGAAATTATGAAAAGGAAAAAAAAGCAACAAACCAAAACAAACCAAAACAACAAAAAATCCCAAACCCCTCACAAACATAGAAACATGTTGCTTTACATGTTTACAAGGGTTTCAGTTTTGATAGCTAGCCATGATGTGACAATACACTGTTCAGTAATTTTTTCTTAAGAAAAAAAAAAATATCCCCTGTTCACAATGGAAATTTTCCAAAAAGTTACAATAGAAAATTGATTTCCTTTTATTTCACATAAGTTGTACTCCTCATTGAAGTGAATTTATTCATTCTTGAGGACTTATGCACTTGGACCAACACATGTATTTTAATTTTGTATGATGTTTTTTTCTGCATCAGATGTGATAGAAGATGGTTTCCTCAGTGTGCATTGTTCTGATACCAGCAAGCATTATATTTTAGTTACCTTCTAAGCTTTAAAACTACACCTTCATTTCTGTAGTAATTATATCAATCCTCCTAATGTTCAGGCAGTTTGATTGCAGGAGAGAACGTTATCTTGTCCCCTACCACAGCTTATCAGAAAGTTAAGTAAAGATAGGAAAAACCTAACAGTTACATATTTAAGGTGTAACATCACATTTGTTTGCCTATAAATCATTCCAGTAAACAAAAGAAAGGAACAAAACCATCTGTATTTTCTTAAATACAACAATTCCCCATTTAAATTCCGATTTTTCTACTGTTGTGCATGTCCGAATGACTTGTTGTAATATCCTTGCATATCTCAATAAAAATTCAACATAAAATACC
Source organism: Pterocles orientalis (assembly GCA_011057875.1). Taxonomy (NCBI): domain Eukaryota; kingdom Metazoa; phylum Chordata; class Aves; order Pterocliformes; family Pteroclidae; genus Pterocles; species Pterocles orientalis. The sequence goes on along the minus strand of WKFP01014907.1, from coordinate 55,385 downwards.
ACCTGTTCTTTTAGATAAACCTTCTGTTTTCCTCTTTGAATACAGCCACACATGGTAAATTAGATTAGTATGGAAAGCAATAAATTCAGTGATAAAATATAAGATCAAAAAGTGGAACTTCACAATGTACTGATATTTTTTTTTTTATTTCAGCATGAGAAGAGGGAGGACTGGACATTAAAATTGTTTTTGTTAGAAGCATTTAATGTCCTGTTTTGGGCATGTTTATTTAAACAGTAAGGTTGAACCCTCTTTTCATATCAGTGGTCATAGTATTAAAAGATTTTTGAAAACTTCACCTTTCTGGAAATTAATTGCTTCAAAGTGGGGAAAAAGTAGCAAATGAAAAGAAAGCCAAACAACAACAACAACAACAAACCCCAAAAAGGAACCAACCAAACAACAACAAACAAAACAGTGATGAAGGTCATATAAAGGGAAAAGAAGTGATGGTCCTATTGATCTCAGAAGTAGTTTGTGGACCACAGGACCTATTCCCTCTTTAAATGGTTCAGAGTAATTTTGTTTATGCAATAATATTCTGTTGTTGTTGCTTGTTTTCAAGCTGTGGCTCTTTGTGTGCAAACACTGGTGGAGGACCACTCGATTTCTTTAAGAAAGGAGATCTGCTTCTTCCTTACCTGTTGCCTGGCAACCAGGCACTACATCCCGACTTCTCCATCCCTAGCAAACCCCCACATCTGCCCTGCGGGGAAATGGCTTTTTGTGAGGACTTTACCATTTTTTCATCCTCAGCTTCAAGAGTTCTCAAGTGTATGGGATTCAACTAAGAAGCTACAGACCACCTTACTAAAAATGCTGCTTTTTCCCCTCTGTGAAGTAAAATGGCTGAAATAATCCAGCTTTTAGTGCCTTAATTTTTAATCTTGCCTGTTTACACAGACACACTGTTCAAGTTAGTTGTCTCAGGACTTTTCATATCAAACAAATAACTGAGAATAATGTCATTGAAAAAGACAAGGCGAGGCGAGGAGAGGCAAGGCGAGGTGAGGCAAGGCGAGGAGGAGAGGCGAGGCGAGGAGAGGAGAGGAGCAAAGGCTACAAATCTTTTTTTGAACTTTCATCTATTAAATTATGTTCACCTATTAAATGGTGTTCACCTATTAAATGACCTTTCATCTATTGCTCTATTGCCAGCCAAAGAGACATTGCCAGGACTGAGAGGTGGGCCTTCTCTTCTCCAGGCTGAACAACCTCAATTCTCTGAGCCTGTCCTCATACAGGAGGTGCTCCAGCCTTCTGATCACCTTCACAGCCCTCCTCTGGATTCACTCCGACAGATCCATGTCCTTCCTGTTCTGAGGACTCCACATCTGAACACAGTACTCCAGGTGGGGTCTCACCAGATCAGAGTAGAGGGGGAGAATCATCTCCCTTGACCTGCTGCTAATGCTTCTTCTGATGCAGCCCAGGACACAGTTGGCTTTCTGTACTGCAAGCGCACACTGCCGGCTCATGTTAAGCGTCTCATCAACCAGCACCCCCAAGTCCTTCTCCTTAGAGCTGCTCTCAATCCGTTCTCCATCCTGCTTGTATTTGGTTTTGGGGTTGCCCCGACCCAGGTGCAGGACTTTGCACTTGGCCTTCTTGAACTTTATGAGGTTTTAGCATGTTGATTGCGCCACACAGCTTGGTGTCGTCGGCAAACTTTTTGAGAGTGCACTTGATCCCACTGTCCATGTCTCCAACAAAGATGCTGAACAACACTGGTCCTAGTACTGACTTCTGAGGAATGCCACTTGTCACTGGTCTCCATTTGGACATCAAACTGCTGACTGAAACTCTTTGACTGTGATCATCCAGCCAATTCCTTATCCAGCAAATGGTCTCCAATTTAGAGACAAGGATGTCATGTGGGACTGTGTCAAATGCTTTGCGTAAGTACAGGTAGATGAGGTCAGTTGCTCTTGCCTTATCCACCAACACTGTAACCCTGCCATAGATGGCCACTAGATTTGTCAGGCACAGATTGCCCTTACTGAAGCCATACTGGCTGTCACAAATCACCTACTTATTTTCCATGTACCTTAGCATGGGTCCCAGGAAGATCTGCTTAGTGATCTTGCTAGGCAGAGGTGGGATTGACCAGCCTGCAGTTCCCAGGGTCTTCCTTTTTTTCCTTTTTAAAAATTAGAGTTATGTTTCCCCTTTTCCAGTCAGGAGGAACTTGACTAGACTGACACAACTTCTCAACTATGATGGACAGTGGCTTAGCAACTCTGTCTGCCAGTTCCCTCAGGACCCACAGATGTATTTCTTCAGGTCCCTTGGACTTGTGCACCTTAAGGTTCCTTAGATGGTTTTGAACCTGATCTTCACTGACAGTGGGCGGATTTTCCTTCTCCAAGTTTTTTCTTTCACTTTCTGTCACTTGGGTGGTGTCGCTTGAGCACTTGCTGGTGAAGACTGAAGCAAAAATCATTGAGTACCTCAGCCTTCTCTATATCCTCAGCAGCCAGGCCTCGTATTTTTTCTAGAAAGAGCTCATATTTTCCCTAGTCTTTCTTTTATCCTTGATGTACCTATAGAAGCTTTTCTTGTTGCCCTTGACATCCTTGGCCAGATTTCATTCTACAAGGGCTTTAGTTTTCCTAATCTGATCCCTGGCTGCTCAGACAATTTCTCTGTGTTCCTCTCAGGCTACCTGTCCTTGCTTCTGCCCTGTGTAGGATTCCTTTTTTTTGTTTGAGTTTGTCCAGGCCTTCCTTGTTCATTGATGCAGGTCTCCAGGCATTTTTGCCTGATTTCTGTTCGTTGAGATGCATCACTCCTGAGGTTGGAGGAGGTGATCCTTGAATATTAGTCAGCTTTCTTGGGCCTCTCTTCCCTCCAGGGCTTTATTCCATGGTACTCTACCAAGCAGGTCCCTGAAGACTCTGAAGTCCATTCTCCTGAAGTTCAGGGTTGTGAGCTTGCTGTGCGCCCTCATCACCACCCTAAAGATCTTGAACTCCACAATTTCGTGGTCACTGCATCCCAGGCCGCCCTTGAGCTTCACATTCCCCATCAGCCCTTCCTTGTTGATAAGAACAAGGTTCATCATAGCACCTCTCCCCATTGGTTCCTCTATCACTTGGAGAAGGAAGTTATTATCAATGCATTCCAGGAGCCTCCTGGCTTGGTTATGCCTTGCCAGCAGATTTCAGGGTGGTTAAAGTCCCCCATGAGGACCAAGGCTTGTGAATGTGTTTGAAATATGTACCTTTTCTCCATAACACTTGAAAGTTTCAGCTTTGTTCTCCTCTTTATTTATTATAAACTGGTATGAAGATTCAATATGGCATTCAATCTCTTTATATGGTTATGATGGGTTTGCCCTTGGTTGGGAGACAAACCACACACAGGTTGACTCAATTCCCGTCCCCAAAACCCCTTTCCCTCCCCTTCCCCTCCCCCCCCCCC
>WKFP01014907.1:34677-46041 GCA_011057875.1 Pterocles orientalis | reverse complement strand
GGTTATGATGGGTTTGCCCTTTGTTGGGAGACAAAACACACACAGGTTTGCTCAATTCCCCCCCCCAAAACCCCTTTCCCCCCCCTTCCCCCCCCCCCCCCCCGAGGGTAGGGGGGATAATTAAAGGAGTAAAGGGGAAAAAAAAGACTCGTGGGTTGAGATAAGAACAATTTAATGACTAAACTACAATAATATTTAAAATAATACTATATACATATATAGAAATGAGTGATACACAGTGATACTGCCCTCCCATCCAATGACCAAGGCTCAGCCTGTTCCTGGCTAATGATCCCGGAGCAGGGAGAGTACCGAAACTGTACTCACGGAACAGAGATAGCATTCCGAGCATCCCAGACCAAGAGCTGATGGGGTGGGGGGGCAGGGAAGGCCTTGGGAGAACGACCACCTGGAGCAAGATGACCTGGAGCAAAAGAGATCCAGGACCAAAAGGGACAATCTTCCGGAGGGTCCTCACCTATGTTCTGGGCATGATAAGTATGTTATGGAATAGGTTATTGGCCATTTTGGGTCTCAGTCCCAAACCTAAGATCAAATCCTGGGCTAGTAACTGGGGCTGTGCTCCCTCCCAGTTTCTCCGGTCTGCAGACAGCCAAGAGAAGCTGAAAGACCTTGGCAGCCGCATAAACATCACTTTTTATCAGCTTTCTTCCCAGCACAAAACCAAAACACAGCCTCTTGCTAGCTACTATGAAGAAATCCAACTCTGTCTCTGCTTGACCCAGGACGATGATGTTCCCATTCAGAACTTTAAAATCTAACCTCCTGTCTGATCAAACTAAAAACAAGACACATCTATTTTCTTTAGAGACACATCTGATAAGTAAACCAGCAAGCCCAAAGGCTCTTACCTACCTGCTGTAATAGTCTGTTTGGTTGTGCATTCTTAATAATTTTCTCACGTTGAAAATCATATTTCATGCTACACTTCAGACCAAGCAAGCTTGTAGAACAGTTGCTGAAAACCTTCTACTTTAATATAAGCGTAAATATTTTGTTCTTATTACAGCTGTATAAATCTACCTTCTGCTTAGCCACCTGTAGAAAATTGCACCTGGAGTTATGCAGAATGTTTGCACTGAACCTTGAAGATGTACTCAGAGACCCAGCTTGAAATTCATAGTGTTTATAGAGTTTGAGAAAGTTTGTAAATATTCAGTACTTGAAGCCTTAAAGTTGTTTGGTCAAACAATCAACAAGAAACCTAGGGTGAACCTCTGAGGGCAAGAAACAGAGAGCAGAAGCTGTCTTTGTGCCAATTAGGTTGCTCTTGAAAAAGCTATTACACCTTTTGCACAAGGAGAGCTTTTTTCTTTTTTATAAAGTTTTGGTTTTTTTTTTTTTTTCTGTATTGATCTTCACCCTATGAATCAGGAACTAGAAGTGTTCGTAGAGAGTTCTATTCTCCAACAACAACCCAGTACCGGCTCTCATAACAGAAACAAAGTCAAAACAGAAAATCAAAAATAGCCAAAAATGATGGATATTTGTTAGTTTCACCATCATATGTTCTTTCTTTGTTAGACATAGCTTTCCACTTGTCAGAGTGGTTTTCCATAGCATGAGGGAGTGCCAGTCTCACTGAACTTTTATTTTAATTTCGTCTTTAGTTTTTCTCATTTTTAGCTTAGGCAAGGTTGCCTACGATGTCTAAGTAGCACGACTTGAAAGAATAAGACCAGTCAAGAGATTGCCACAGCAATAGCATGACCTAGGAAAAGAAGCTGCTGACCACCCCCCTTCTGATACACCCCAGGATGCCATTGGCCTTCTTGGCCACGAGGGCACAGTGCTGGCTCATGGTCATCCTGCTGGCCACCAGGACCCCCAGGTCCCTCTCCCCTACACTACACTCCACCAGGTCATTACCCAACTTATACTGGAACCTGGAGTTGTTCTTGCCCAGATGCAAGACTCTACACTTGCTCTTGTTCAATTGCATGAAATTTTCCCCGCCCAAATCTCCAGCCTGTCTAGGTCTCGCTGGATGGAAGCACAGCCTTCTGGTGTGTCAGCCACTCCTCCCAGTTTCGTATCATCAGCAAACTTGCTGAGGGTGCACTCTACTCCCTCATCCAAGTCGTTGATGAATATATTGAACAACACAGGTCCCAGTACCGAACCCTGGGGGACTCCACTAGATACAGGCCTCAGACCTTACACAGATTCACCCGAGCTAAATCTTAAGTTATTTTCTTTGCCCTAAGCAATCACAGACAGTGGTGGACAATGGCAGTACACGTGCCGGCACCAGGTCTGGCATCACAACCGATGACAGGAAGTACGTTATGCCCATGCTGTACACCTGAGATGCATGCATGGAGGACAGGGTGGTTCTGGATTAGCCAAAAAGCCCCCATATCAGTTAAAGTGAAACCAGTTTCCACAGAACTAAGTTGAACAATGCTTTGAAGAACCTTGTTTAAAAAAAAAAGGAATTCTATGGAATTCATTCAGTATATCATATATATGATATCTTAACCTGTGAAGATTAGTATAGCCCATATTCATAAACTGAACTTCAGGAGGCTAAAGATTGGCAATTTTTTTTTCTTCCTGCCCCACCTCATTTTCCTTGATTTTCTTTCTGTAAGATATTACACAGGCACACAGCTAGTATACCTTGTGGAGAATGATCTCCCCATAATTCTTTCAAACTTTATTTTGAAATTGATTATAGTCAAGAATAATTTTTAGAAGGTTTTATGCCTTACAGACCAAAGTTTTATAAGTCTTAATATTTGTATATTAATGATGCCTGAAGACTTACTTCAACAGTATAATTTACTATTCTTAGTTCATCACTGAATGTTTTGTGCCAGTTGAGCTCCCACTCCTTTTACAGCCTGAGTGACTCCCTGAATGACTCGCAGGCTGACTTTCCTGCAAGCCTCATTGCAAATCTTCTATGTACAGTGGCCGCTGCTGTTCCCATGTCACACTTGGTTCTGCATCATTCAGAAACACAACTTTATTTCAGCAGGTGCTCTGCTGGTTTCAGTGGGAATAGCCTCAGGACTTTTCTGAAACTTGTGGAAATAAGTTTACTGTATTTTAAGATTAGCATTCAGATGGCATTTCAGTTCTGTCAATTCCTAGTATAACTTAAAATGTATGGAAGTTACAGTCCCCTTGTGTAATTGAAACATTTCTACATTTCTATGTTCAGTTCAATTTATAAATATGATTCTGAAAGTTTCTGGCTTCATGTTTTTATTCTGCAGTAAATGAGAAGCTATATCATTTCTGTCCCTTTTCATCTTGTAATTTTATTATCTTCACATAACATACTGAATATATTTTAGAATGTTGCAACATTCTATTTTGAAAAGTACTTAATAAATCATCAGATATATAGCTTGATTCAATGTTATATGGGAAATCCACCAGTAAAGAGCGTTCAACAAATTACAAAGACATTCATGCACATTCATCGATAAAGTATTACAGTGGTCGTGATACCATTATTTACAGAGAATGATCACATAGTGGGAACAGGTAACACTTCTACACTGATTTTGCAGAACTGTATACCTTCTATATAAGTGTAAATCTGTATGTTTTGGTTTACTTTTATCTATATATATAATTATATATTAGATTGGTTAGGTCAAATATACACTAGGTTGCCCAGGGAAGTTGTGGATGTTCCATCCCTGGAGGTGTTCAAGGCCAGGCTGGATGAGGCTTTGGGCAACCTGGTCTAGTGGAGGTGTCCCTGCCCATGGCAGGAGGGTTGGAACTCAATGATCTTTAAGGTGCTTTCCAGCCCTAACCATTCTATGATTCTATGATTCTATGATTCTGTAAATGTAAGGTAGGTCATTATTCAGACCAGAAAGCTTTCCCCTGAGTAAGTAATCATACCCTTAAAATTTTGCAACAAAATGTATGAAAATTTGTATAATTTCACATGCAAATTATTGAAGAGGCTTTTGTAAGAAAAGTTCAAGAAGCTGAATTCAGTCTATGATGAGTACTGTTGGGGGGACCAGTCAACACACTAGCAGGTAGGGCTGCTCTCTAGAGTGATGGTGGCAGGCTGGAGGAATGGGCTGAGACGTATATCCCATGAATTTCAAGAAGGACAAATAAAAAGCCTCCCCCTCAGGAAGGAAAATCCCCTGGCAATGATACAGCCTGGGGACTGGTGGTCTGGGGAGCAGCCCTGGAGGTAAGGTGGTGGAGGCAGTGAGCTGGACATGAGCCAACTACAAGGGACCACAGATAGGGAGAACGTTCTTTTGAGTAAACAGGAAGGACGGCTGATACAACAAATACAAGTAGGTAGTATCAGGAACAGAGACATTCCTCTATTTGTGAATAAGGTCAATTGCCTAAAAGAGCATCTTTAGCTATTCTATTATTTTTTTTCAAATAATAGTAAACCAGACTCCTAAATATTAATTACTAATATGTTTATTATACTAATAATAGCTGATATACTAATAATATGCTGATTTTCTGTTGCAGCAGTGGTAAACTACTACTCAACAAGTAGCTCCCAACTAAGGTTGGTTTTATGAAAAGGAAGTTTATTAACTAAAGCAAAAAATATACTGAATCCCATGGCAAGAATTACTTAATAAACCAGAATTTGAAGCTGAAGAAAGAGGCTAAAAGTGAACAAACAAATAAAACAGACAAACCAGCCAACCAAACAAGCAAAATCTAGCTTAATTATAAAATATATACAGCTATATACTCATATTTATTGTGCATTGAAACTTCTCTTAAGCAAAATTTAAAAAAAACACATTACCAACAAGAAAATCAGCAATGTACATTTAGATGTTTTGTAATTAAGTCACTTTAATAATATATCAACAGCTGTTCGACTATATTACAACCCTAAAGCCACAGCATTAATTTTTAACTGTAGATATTACTAATTGTTAATATGATTGAAATTATAATAATCCATTCAGAACCATTAGTTACAGCCTTGTGGGTTTCACAGAGTGTCAATTTACTATGGAGATTTTTTTTAATTATTTTTAATAAAACTGGGGTCTGAACAGTGTAGAAATATGCTGAAAGGGTTCCACAGTTATTACAATGAAAGGTATCAAAACATATGGGCAGAACACGACTGCTTAGTATTACACTTTGACATAATTTACTGTATACAGAAAACTGTGTTAGAGAAGCAGCAGTAAAAGTGCTCGAATAACCTTAGTTTGTCCCTCTTATGGTTATACATTATGACACCAGCTCAGGCAGTTTTCTCCATGTAGGACTCCTCCTTCATTCCAAAAGAATATGCAACATCGTCTCTTCTTGCTGTGCGCTGTAGGCTTGTATTCTGCATCGGCTGCCTCATTTGGCTATAAATCTTCCACTACTCGACTGGAAACACAATTCTTTATTTAAAAGCTGAGAGTGATTATTCTTTATATAAATATTTGGCGTGCAAAGGGAACATTTTGGAAGAAAAAATCCATTTTACTTAGCTGTGCTTCAGACTTTTTCATTCATTAGGTCCCCATTTACGGTGTTCAGTTGTGTTCACTATAAATAACATATAGTCAACACATGGCCAAAAAGTATCTGGTTCACGAACAGAAGCTAGAACTGAAATAATGAGATAATTGATCGGAAAAGAATAGTTTAATTTAGCTGCATCTGCCCTACTTGGTTTAGAGTGATCATCTTTTGTGAGGGAAACTAATAATTTTCCATCCACCTACATTTGTTGCCATGGAATAAAATGAGAAAAATATGAGAAAATACCTGCCTTTTGGACCATTTGTAAAGAAAGAACATACTTAGCTTTTGTCTTTATTTGAAGAACTACTGAAGACTAATGTTTACATATACAGGCAGGAAACATTTTGCATTTCAGCATATTGTTTCACTTTGACTAACATTTACTTAGGTTTTGAAGTTTGTTTTCTAAACCTAAAAAGAGACTATTAAAGTACTATGATTAGTAAATCACCCCTGACTATTATAGCAAGCACTTGCATCACTTTTTTGTTTTCCACAAATAATCCAGAATTACAGTAGATAAACTGGAAAATATCTCTCTAGATTTATTCACGTTGAGCAATAATAAAGTTGCACTAATTGTCTCTGTGTGTAAACAATACTCATTTCTGAATTATATGAGTAAGCAGGTGAGGGGTAGTAATATTATGTTTTTTTAAAAAGGATGGAAACAGAACTACAAGACATAATCTGCTGCTATCCTGAATGTGTAGTACATGACAAGTAATACTTCTGATGGCTGTGTCTGGTTTCAAGCAACTGGATTTATTCAGCACTCTACTAAGGGTTTCAATGAGAAACACATTTTTGAAAACAAATAGTTACTTCTGGAGTACAGACGTGAGCACTTTTCCATCAAGCAATCTGAGTATTTTGAAGACCGTCATGGAGAGACAGGATCACCTTATAAAATGCAACTTGACAGTGATACAAGCTAGGAAGGAGAGTGGTTTCTCTGGACAAGCAATTTGAAATTGCCCTAAACAAGCAGTGGGATTTAAAAAAAAAAAAATCACAGTGTGTGAAAGTACTAGATTTGGAGAAAAGGGATTACGTGAACTTTTTGGAAAACATAGCCAAACATAGTTAAACCACCAGAAAACAAACTACACAGTCAGAAGTCTAAGTATTCTCTACAGGGTTTCAAACAAGACCTCAGATATAGGAAAGTATCATTTTATCCAGTGGGAATATGATCGGTTAGAAGTGCACTCTGTCACATACACCCACAGTAAAGCTACTTTCAGGGAGCACATGCAGGCTCCAAAGGCAGTGTAGAAAAATCCAAGACAAAGTAATTGGTTTTCAAGACCTGTTGACATAAACAGAAACACTTAAAGGAGCATGTTGGTTTGCACTAAGAAGCAATTCAATTCCTCTCTGCAGCAACTCCTCACTAACATAAGAAACTCAGCAAAAATAAATTTTGTTTTACGCAAAGGCTTCTAATCTGCTAAGTGGAAATGTGACAATGATTTCCTGTCCAAGTAGTCATCGTTTCTTCCTCATCCAGTATCAACTTTGTATGTGGTTGTGCTGGTTTTGGCTGGGAGAGAGTTAATTTTCTTCACGGTAGCTAGTATGGGGCTATAATTTGAATTTGTGCTGAAAACAGTGTTGATAACACAGGGATGTTTTTGTTATTGCTGAGCAGTGCTTACACAGACTCAGGGCCTTTTCTGCTTCTCACATCACCCCACCAGCGAGCAGGCTGGGGGTGTACAAGATGTTGAGAGGGGACACAGGTGGGACAGCTGACCTCAAGTGACCAAATGTATATTCCATACAACAGGACATCATGTACAGCATGGGAGGTTGGCAGGGGGACGCTGCTTGGGGACTGGCTGGGCATTGGTCAGTTGGTGGTGAGCAACAGTTTTCATTTGCATCACTTGTGTTTCTTGTGTTTTATTTATCTCTGGTATTTTTATTTCCATCACCAATGATTATTATTACCCTTCTGATCGTCTCCCTCTGTCCTGCTGGGGGGGAGTGAGCGAACAAATGGTGGTGCTTGTTGCTGGCTGGGGTTAAGCCATGACAGCTGTCAGTAGGATATTTCAAATAATGAGTAAAAGATCAATGTTATGAAACTAGTTGACTTTAATAATATTTCAGTAATTCCTGCTGACAGATATTTTTATGTTAATAAGCACAATGGAACTAATCAGGAGAATTTATTATTATTAGAATATGGTTAATTTTCTTAAATAAAAAGGGGCAACTCTTTGATATATTGACTCCATCTTTTGTCAAGAATTAGATCAGAATAAACACTTAATTGACCATACTCTTGCTGTATGAAATGAATACCTGCCAGATATCAAGGGTCGTTTTAGTTACTAAGTTACACAATTTTTCATGTCATGAACATTGTTTTGAAGCTATAAAAGGCTGTTTCAGTTATCTATATAGGGACGTGCATTCCCATCTTGTCTCAGTTAACTACTTGGGATAGTGAATTGGGTCTCTTTCGTCACAGTTCTAATTTTGTCTTTAATATGGTGAATTTACCTGGCCAGAAAGGTGCATCAGGTCAGTAGCATCTGGACACTTAAGCGAGAAAGTACTGTATACTCTAATGCTAAGTAAATGGTAGATATATGGGGCTTTCATCTCCTAATCATACCTACACTGAAATCAAGAACACAACCCCAGTGACTTCAGAGTATGCTAGATTTTATTCAATAAATTACGTACAGTTCTGTTTTCCCAGGAGTGAAAACAGTATGAGCAACCCTGTGGCTGCACGAGAGAAATTTGCTTCCCCAGCCTCAGTGCAGGGGTGCGTGCAGTGCAGTCCTGGCACAAGGGACGCACGCCACACCTTGCCACAGCTGCTAGCACCCTCCAGCGCACACTGCGAGCAACCTTCTGTCCCACCATGTGCACATCAGATGGACTGGTTATTCTCAGATAGTCCGACACACCCAGCCTGAGACCCCCTCTGTGCTGCGTGTGGGTTTACTCTCACACTGGAAGCAAAACCAAGATCATAGTTTAGGAGAGAACAAGCTGTTTGCTGACAGAACAAAGAGTTAGAAATTGATGATGACTTTTTTCCCCCTGCAGAGATGGAGACTCTTGCGGAGACTTCATGTGGCTTCAGCTTTCACAAGTTTACTCTTCTACAACATTACCATGATACTGTCGATAATATCCAATAGTGAAATGAACATTGTAGAGATTTCGTATGTAATTAAATTGAATCTGGGTTTAATTCAGAAAATAGAAACAATCCCTTACTACAACTAAGCAATTTTCGGAATCTTTTTTAAATAAGTCAGATCATTTGTACAGTGAAGTGAAGGGAAAAAAAATGTTCTTGAAATGTTCGCTCTTAACACCTAGTCACAGGGATGTGAGTAAGTCTGTGTTCCTGGTGTAGTTCTGTCTTACTCAGCTGTTTGTTAAGCCAGAGCAGGGATAAGCCTTGTTTTTTTAAGTTTCCTTCCTTAGGTTTAAATGTGGTGGGCTCATAAGCCACATGCTGGTTTAAAATCATAGGTGATGCACTTTAGAGAACACTTGCAAAGCTGTCTCTTTTTTTATTTGTTAAGGCAATATTTGTTTTGCGTCTTTGAATAAATGAAAAATATTGCTTGCTTGTAGATGGATGAACAAAGGTGGGGAGAGAGCATGGCAAGGTGAGGGGGATGGATTGTGTATTTCACAGAGGTAAAGGACAGAACTATATACATTGAATTAGGACTGGGAATTAATATGAATATTTAGCAATAACCGAAATCAAATACATTCTTTACATCTTTATAAGATCTTCAGAGCTGTATGCAACTTACTGGAAAATAAAACACCTAATCTTCGCAAAATATTAAGAGGGATACTGACCATGTGGCTTAAAAATTACCTAAAAAATCAAAACCAGTCAGCAACCCACTTTCTGTTGGAGAATCTTTCGAATAGAGCATCATTATTTCTTACCTTTGCTAGTCCAATCATTCCAAAACCAAGAAAAAAATTTATTCGCTTTCCTATGCTGAATTCTGTAGTGCCAAATAAAAACATGTATTAGCAAAGAGAAGCTGGATCTCCTAAGTAATGTTGTTGAAGTTTTGTGGGGAATTTTTATTTCATTCTTATTTGACCTTCATATGAATTGTTTTTAGTGCATAATGTCATGTATACCCAGTTACTTGCAGTGTTCTACAGCCATAAAGCTGACAGCAAATACTCCTTCTTGTAATCTAAAATTTACCTTTGTCTTGTGCATCCGGACAGTTCCTTAAATTAATCAGTAATTAATGTAATAGTAATAGATGTAATAGATATTAATGAAGAATTAGTACAATTTAAAAATTTGTCTCATTATAAAGTTTGTCGACTATAGAAATTGTCGAACAGTTATCTTCTACATTCGCTTTCCAGGAAATACAGCTTTCCTAGGGTTTAACTATGTCTTAGTATTTTTTGTAGAAAAAATAAATCTGTTAACAAGTGGACATCTTCTATTCCAAAGTTAGTAGTTATGGTAAGGAAAACAAACAATAATTTCAGTGGGCCAAGAACATGTGCTTATACTTCAGCGACACACAATATTTAGTTGAGGCAGACACAAAGAACTTCCTTTTCCCCTTTTGACTGTTAACGTTTTTTTAAATCTGCAAAGAGGGAAATCTGCCAGGTGAAAGGCCTCAATTTCATTCTTCTGATGAGATTGAAACGTGAGAGATGTATTGTTATCACATAAAACCATACAAGAATCAGTTAAAGATCCCACTGAAGGTGTCCGTATTCACAAAGAGATAGATTTTCCTTCAAATTGAAAAAGACATGAACTATGTTGACATACCCATTTGCATCTTCAAGTCTGGGATTTTACTTCTTCCATTTTGTTCATAAAAGACTGTTCAAAAAATTTTTAAGTCTTCCATATCATGTAGATAATCTGTAACGGTAAAAAATCCTTAAATATTCATTAAGTGCATGAAGAATACAGAAATCAATATGGATGGTTACACAGTCTTTATCCAATCGACGTAGTTAAGCTTTGCTCCCCACCGCTCTGCCCCCTTTCCCACCCTCATTCACTCACTTGGCTAAGGTGTTAAGGAGAAAGTTGTGACAAAAGATGAGGTTCGTGTTTATGTCACAAAGTCACTGTACGACTCTTCATTGCTATCCTTAATACTTACTCAAGAATTCATCTAATTTATGGATGTAAAAGATAGATTAATTTCCCAGCTAGACAGCATGAATATTTTTTGTGCCTTTGATGCAACTATTTTTTCTTACTCATTACCGCTGAACTTTTTGGGTCTTACTCATACAGCTTTTCATGGCTTGAATTTCAGCAGCTGAGTGCCTGTTAGAAAGCCAGAAGCAGTTTTTTTGATTTGCTGCCCAGTGTTAACCCACCAGGGGCTGCTGCAGACTGTGCAATGGACCATGCACCAGCTGGGAATTGCTGCGACCACATGCCAGATGGAATTTTTTCCAAAATGCCTATTGCAATGAGATAAGCCTGTTGCATATTTCTCTGTAGTTCAGCCAGCCACTGGAATTCATGATCATTTACGACCTTGTAGTCTCAAAAAATGTTTTGTTATGACAAATTATGATTATAGTCTCTGATTTTGTGATATAAACATCGATAAGTCTTCTTTCAATGAGGAAAATTCCCTCATTATAAGAACTGATCAAAATGCTAATAGTTAGAAAAACAAGAAGAAAGAAGGAATTATTGAGAAACAATAACAGAAAAACTGCTAGCATTGTCGTATTTTGAGAAACAATACTGCCTAGATAATAGTTTCTGAACAACCTTTTCCTAAATAGAATCTGTTGAAATTTGCTGGTGACTCAAGTTCTTTATTTTTTGAGAACTTAATACAT
>WKFP01014907.1:0-19486 GCA_011057875.1 Pterocles orientalis | reverse complement strand
AGCCCCAGTCATTTACTGCAAACCTGCTTTCCAGCTGGGTGGGTCCCAGCATGTACCGGTGTGTGGAGTTATTCTCCCCCAGGTGCAGGACTTTGCAATTCCCTTTGCTGAACTTCATGAGGTCCCAGTTCTCCAGCTTGTTGAAGTCCCTCTGCATGACAGCACAAATCTCTGGTGTATCAGCCACTCCTCCCGGTTTTGTGCCATCAGCAAACACACTGAGGGCACTCTCTGCCCCATCACCCAGGTCCTTGAGAAAGATGTTAAGAGGATTGGACCCAACATTGATCCCTGGAGTACACCACTAGAGTTACTAGCCTCCAAATGGACTTTGTGCCACTGACCACCACCCTTTGGGTCCCTGCTTCCCACTCCTTGCAAAGTTAGAATAGATAAGGAAAGCAAATGAAGTGCATTTGAACACATCCTTCTCTTAGATTGGCAGGAATGTAAGAAAGAGACTTATTCAGTATGATAAAAGTTTTACGGGTTCATATGAAGAGATACACAGTAGTACAAAAACAAAGATGTAAAACCAAAAATGGGCAATAGAACATAGTAAAAGCATAGATGGGAAGCTCACAGTGTGCCAGAATATTTGCTGACAATTATTCTGATGGAAGAAAATAATGTAAGAGCTGTAGGAAAATCATTAGAAAAGATGATAGAAAAAGAGAGAAAATGGTTTTGTTGCGAAAGGTCAAGTAATTTTTGTTCTTTCCTCCTCATTAGCCCCTCTGTACCTGTCTTGAGATAAACTTGTGTTCTCAGACTATACTATGACAAACATTCTGCTCTTCCCCCTGAAAAAAGATAAAATAAAACATGAATTTTCTCCGAAGGATGGTGCCTTGATCAAAAGACCACCAGAATATTCTCTCATTTGTTTGTACTTGTTTATTCCTTTCTTCAACAGAAGAAATAAAAGACCAAGGTTCAATGTCTTGTATCCTTATGAAAATCTAACGTTCAGATTCCCACAAATGTGCCTTTTCACTGTGGCATATTTGATATATTTGGATTTGGGATATGGAATAGAAAAATCAGATAATTTTTGTGAATATTGTCCTTTCCATGTGAAGTAGAAACATATCACATATAGAAATTATCAACAGTATTATATTTTTTTCCTGAGTACCTCACTTCCTTCTCCTCTTACTCAAGATGTTGATACCCTGGCTGAAATATAAGTGGCTAAATGCAGTGAGGGACAACTTAGAGGATGTGTTTATATGTAGTCAGATGATGAGGGCAGACAGAATCAGGTGCTAGGTAGTCCCTTTCTTTTGGTCATGTGAGAGAAAAACTTAAGGGACTGAATGTGTTTATAAATATGTGAAGGATGAGTGTCAGGAGGATGGAGCCAGGCTCTTCTCTGTGACATCCAGTGATAGGACAAGGGGCAATGGGCTCAAGCTGGAACATAGGAGGTTCCACTTGAATATGAGAAAAAACTTCTTTCCAGTGAGGGTGACAGAGCACTGGAACAGGCTGCCCAGAGAGGGTGTGGAGTCTCATTCTCTGGAGACATTCAAAGCCCGCCTGGATGCGTTCCTGTGTGATCTGATCTAGGTGTTCCTGCTCCGGCAGGGGGATTGGACTAGATGATCTTTCGAGGTCCCTTCCAATCTCTAACAGTCTGGGATTCTGTGATTCCCTTGGTGTGAGAAATCATTGCCGGAATAAAAGGCTGAAGAACAGAAAAGTGCTAAACATGTGATGAAATGTAACAATGAATTCTAAAAATTTAATGTGAAAGCTTTCCAAGGACTGGTTGACTAATAAGGTGAAGATCCAAATGATATACACATTTAGACCTGGGCATTGGTGTTCTGGACTACCACAGACTACCAAGTGAAGCCATGTGTAGTACTTGCTGTCTAACATTGAATCTCATTTGAGGATGGGATGAATCATGCTCTGAAGGCACCTATGTTCCTTTATTGGTTATGTAAGGAAACATTTTTACCTAACCTAGGTGGTTAATTTTCAGACACTTAAAATCGAGTGGTGTGAATCCTACCCCAAATGCTAGGGAGAATTTTAAGCTACAACAGTGATACGCCTTCAGAAGTGTCTACTGTGATGTACTCTCAAGAGATGAGAGTTGAAGGAAGATTTTGAGGAATTTTAGATGCCTGATTTCAGCCTATGTCCCACAGCATTCCTCATACTCCTTTTTGGATCTTGTGTTACTCTTTCTCTGTGATATAAGAAATATGGATTCTTACAGTCTTCAGTATTTTACTTTTTGCTGAGTGTTACACTATCCAGTTACACAGCATGGGACAGCAGTTTGCATTGTGCCTGTCTTCTTACTGCGTGGTTGTGGTGAAGACGTCTCCTTCCTGCCTCTCACAATAAATTGGTTTCAGTTGATAAATTAATTTATATCGGTTGGGATCTGTTTGACAACTAACTTGTTTTTTGTTTGAAAGAATTTCCCTTGTGGAGTTATTTAGGACTTCAATTTTAAACTCTGAGTCAAAGTTGTGTGATTTCAATATTTTCCAGAAGAACAATCTAAGAAATGGCCCTTTTACCGTAACTGCAACATATCCTCCAGTGCGGATACATCTGAAAAACGGATGTAGTGAGGTTTATTTAGTTAACGACTTCACAATATTTTGTTTGAGGGTAATCTATAAAAATTACAGATGTCTGTGTCTGAATTTGTCACCTTGAGCTCTCCTGAATAGTTAATAGAAATAACTCGTACTTTTTTTTATGTATAGCTATGAACTATAAAAATAATTAATATTTTATATCTGTTTAATCATTGGACATTATTGTTGTGTGTTACTTATGGATTTTATGTGTATATTATAATAAATTGTAGGATTACTGACCAGTTCAAGCTACAGTGGCAATGTCAGAATACGAACTCCTTGGACAATATGGGTACAAGACACGAATCTCAAAAATGTGTTTTGCCCTAGAGAGCATAGCAGGAGAAGCTGTCGCTAACATGCTAACACTGCTGTTTAGCTATCTGCATTCTGTCCCTGATTCTGCAGTTATTGCCAAGCACATTTCCATGTATATTACCAATGGCTACGGATTTGCATTTTTTAGCTAGCAGTCATTTTCTTCTTTTTATACAATAGTTTAACTGTTCCTGCCTGGTTTCCTGTAGCAGCTGCCCCAGCATCTTCTCTGAATGCCAAGCCTGATTCAAAACAGAGCCAAATAAATGGTTTCTGCTTCTTGTTCTTTCTCCTCTTTTAAAATTTGTTTTCTTAGCTGTTCCAAAGGCATTTGACTTCCATTTACATAGATTTGAGCGAGAGAACATGATGTTCCAGTTTGCTCACTTCCCACATGCGAAAAAAGAAGGAAGCATTTGTCTTTACAGATTGTTTGCTTTTCATCATACTAGATGCAAGGAAAATGTAATACACCCACAAGCATATGCACACACACCGTCACCTTGGAGATTCAGTGTTGTAAGTGGGAGAGCAATCATGTGCTGAAATTGAGATAATACACTTGGCCAGGACCACTCTGATGCTTTAAGTGTACATATTTGATGTGATTTTGGCTGTTAATTACATGGGCTTTCTGAGTTCCTGTATCATCTCCTTTCCACTGAGACTGAGGGAAGGGAACCATACAGTCCTTTCACACCCTATAAGAGAGATTCAAACTAAAATAAACAGTGGGAAAAGTGCCCTTTTTTTCACACCACATCGCCCTTATAAGGTTTTGAGCTAGCATGGAGCACATTAGTGCTCCACTGCGTCACCTAAGTGTTCCTACTTGTTTTCCCTTCAACTGTCGAGAAGGAGATACTTATCAGAAGAATAATGGCAAAGTTACAACACTCAACTTCAGAGTAGGAGGCAAACACGAGAGGGAGGAGCATAGCTGAATGGGTAAAAGAGCAGCAAAAACAGCATGAGCAAAACTTGCTAGAAGCAACTGCTTACCTGAACCACCCCTGCATGACACAGTCCTAAACACAGGGAAAATTATCACCTCCAGTAGGATTTCTTAAAGTCATGTCATTTTCATCTATAAAAATAAATTCCTGCCACTTCCTAGCCCTGAGGTTCAATTACCAGAACAGCCCGTTATTAAGCTCTCGTACTCCGCAGAACAAGATAACCATATGGCAACAACCCTTTTAACAGTAGTCCCCTGACCTCCTGATTGTTCAAGGCCCTCCTCTGAACCCTGCAGATGTATTACCTCAGCAGGACCAGGGGAATCTCAGTCACTGATGCGTGCCACACAGGCATTCCTTCTGACTTTTACAGACCAAAATTTGCAGACCAACCAGTATGTGGAAGGTGGGTGGGGAAGAAATGTAGATAGACTTGCACATATCTTCTTGTTTCTTGGATTTGTGTATTATTTTCTGTTGAGCTTTTTCTTCTCTTCCTTCCTTCCTTTCCTTTCTTCTTTCCCTCCTTCCTTCTTTCTGTGGGTTTTTTTTCCCCCTTTTTTTTTTTTTTTTTTTTTTTTTTTTTTCTTCCGGTAGTTATATTCCTGTTAATTTTTGTACTGATAGCATCATCATTACTTTGCTGTTTTTTTCAGCATTGCAACTTCAATCTAGATATCCCATATAAATGTCATAACTAAGAGGCTACGAGCTGTTTCTCTAACAAACTACCGTGTCTGTGAGGAAGAACATTTTCTTAGCGTAAAACAGGAAAATAAACTTTGCAAAATTGTTTTTCATTCAATTACACTCCTCAAGAATTGAAAAATTTCCCCTTTCTCAAAGAATTGTACTTTTTTGGTAGTTTACTGATGATGTTTTCCTTATAATAGCCCACTCGTAACGTGGCGATTAATTTCTTTCCAGCAAATACGTGGGAGGCATGAAAAATTGGGATATAACTTGTTTTTTATCAAAATAATTTGATGCTTAAACTGCATTCAGAGAATTGATATATTCTATTTTTGAAACACTGATTTCTGAACAACTGTAAACAGGCACAGTTGGTTGAAACGCAACATTGAAGCTCTTTGATTAGATAAATAAGATTTTTATCAAACCTGTGTATACATCATGCATAGGAAAAAAAGTTTCTGTCTTATTTTTGCAGTGACAATGCCCACAAGCATATAATTAAGAAATTATATTTGATGTAGAGGTGCTTACAGAAGTGCCACATATCTTATACTTTAGGTTCATCTAGAATTTTCCATCATATTATCAGGCTAGCCAAAAAAAAAGTTTTCATAAGTATTCAAGAGTTCACCTACTAATACAGATTTATTTTTAATCATGCTCTGCATTCCAGTATTTAAACACAATGTTCTTTGGTTACTTGATTGATTGTTCTTACCATTTAAGAGGCTTCTTGATCACAGAATCCCGAATTTCGGTTTGGAATATGGTACCTTTAAATACTCTCCTACTGCCTTACCCATAACACTTTATCTTTTTCACCTGACCATCTTTCGCAGGCTAGTACATTAGACCCTTATAAACTCATAGAAGATAAGACTGAAAACAGTAAGCTGGATAATAATATAAAGACTTGAAACCGTTTGAGATTTCTTTCCTAACTCTCTCTATGCTGCTGACATCCACTTATAATATGCATAGCACACTAAACATGTAATGCTGTAGAGCAACAAATGCAAAAAAACTTCCCACATTTGGCCAAAATTATATTGTATGAAAATTCTTCTCGTGTACATGGTATAGGAGAGTTATTTCTGCATGGAATGTGTTTAGAAATATTCAGACCTTTAGTGGTGTTGTATTTTTTTCCAAGCACAAGACTTTTGCCTATTTATCCAGGGATATTTTAGAAATACAGGACACAGAGCAGGAAGAAGTATTGAGTTCACACATCTAACCTTGGAAAGAAAACACACTATTTAATTAAATGGCTACATACGTATTTATGATAAAAACAACAACAAAACACAGTATATAATTTAGGAAATTAGGCTGAGGCCTGTCTATTTTATTTAATTTAAAAGCATGTCCTGAAAGTTTTAAATTTATAATAAGAAAGGGAACTTGGAACTAATTAGTTCAGGTACTCCAATTAACTTAATTATCTCCTAAGATTATAAGGTAGTCATACTAACTTTATTAAATTTGACATTAGAAGATGTCATTTTCAAGGTTTTAAAAGATTTGTAACATTTGTAACATCTAAACTAGACTATCAGTAAACTCAGAGGACTAACTTCTTTATTGCGTCTGTGTAATTTCCCTTTTTAATAAATACATCCTCTTTTTATAGGGTTTTAAATTAAAATTAATTACTCATTTTAACATAAGGCATATTTTATATTGTCTAACAGAGCACCTAGGAACATAAAATATCGTTTAGTTGCCACAGCAGATGATAGTCTAGAGAACAACGCAAGAATACACCTCTTTATGCTGTCTCATAGTCTGTGTTACACATCACAGTGCCCCGGGCATCAGCACTGTGAATTATTTTAGAGCTCTTGGAATGAATTTTAGGTATTGCTGGCTGTCGCAGCTTCAGGTCCTAAGTGGAGCTGGGCCTATTTGACCAACTTGAGCAACAATAACCTCTTGTGAAAGAAGTTCCTGTTTAGGAACTGCAAAGGTCCTTTTCATGCGCCGGAAGGAACAAGAACTCTCAGGTTCAAGCCCATTAGCGAACTGTTACTACACTCAAACCACTTTGGTGCAAGAGGAAATAGAGACAACTAACCCCCAGAATATACAACTGTGAAAAATACTCTCAGAGTTAGAACAGATGGAAACAGGATTTTCCCTTCATAGTATACTAGATAGGCATACGCTTATTTTAATATACACATAAAAACTTTAATGTTTGTATAAAAAAAAGGTGTGGGCTTACAGGAGAAAACAAAGGATCCGTACTGCTGCGAGTATAAAACAAAAACCATTAGCTCAGATTTATACCTGTGTCAAATGTAATCGTTCTATTAACAGTAATTTTGAACTAGATGAATTTCAAAGATTTCTGAAAATATTTTTTGTTTCTTAAGATAAATAGAAAGACATAAATAAAATGAATATTTACCTGACACTTCGGGTTTAATAAACTAAGTCTGTACTGAATATATACCTACAAAAACATTAACATTATGTAACTGCATTGTATGCACAGACGCACATGCACCAATACAGTAATTTCAAAAAATTTTAGTTCATTTTTTGAGGTTTTTAAGCAGTGCTATAAATATTCAAAAAAAAGAACTAAGAAAGCAGATCAGGTTTTAAATAGTTCCAGAAACTATAACTGCGGGGCCATCTGAGCAAAACAAATTTGCTGTTTTTTTCAAAACAAGAACTGGCATTCATTTCACTTAATTGTGGGATTCTAACGCTTTGCCAGTATTGAGGATGATATTCAAGTAAACACACATAAACATGTTCGCTGTAGCTGGTCATGCTAGTCTTCCTTTACAGTCAGTGGAAAAAACTATCAGGGGAGGTGGGGGAAGGAGGAGAAGCTCTTAAGGTATGAATCACCTGATCTTTTCACAGTGCTTAAGTTGAGATGGAAGAAAACATTATCTTAGAAGTGATGTTCCCCTGCTTTGTGTGAAACTATGAGGACAGGAAAATCATCAAATTCAGATCAATGAGGTGGATGTGTCTGATATTCAGTCTTCCTCTGAAAACGTCAGGAAGGAAAAAAAAAACAAATCACCCTATCTATGAAAACATACAAGGAAAAGAAATTACCGTGTCGACCATCCAAGTTGACAGCACCTGGTTATTTAAGATTTGCATGTCACACCATTGGCACGTGAATTAAGGAGGGTCATTATCGCCCACAATTACAATAAATTTAGCAATAATCCATTAATTACTCACCCAGCCACATGATTGTACAGTCGATAATCTTCTAGTAGCCTCAGGGGTTTTTTTTGTCACATCTTTTAAAGGCATTGTATAGTTTGACGTAAGAAACGTAGGACAAATTCGTTGAGTGTACTTATGGAAGCAAGTGCTTTTCTGAAGCTCTGTCATTTGACTTCAGCATTGTTCAATGGCTGATATGAGGCCTCTCTAGAATTGTCTCAATTATACTGTTGTCTTTTACAGCTTCAGCAAAGATTCCTCTTTTCTAAGCCTTCTCTCAACAGTGTGAGATTTCTACTGCTGAGAAAATTGTATTGTAATCTTATAAGGTACCTTGCCCAATATTAACAAAAAAAAATCCTTTCTTTTTGTTTGCTGTTGAGCAGGTTCTGAGTTTGCATACATTTACAACGGTTCAGGGAAAGGTGGGTGATATGAAAGTAAGTTTTTGTGGAGCAGACACCTTGTTCTGAGATAATCACCCTCAGTATCCTTTACAGAGAGGTGGACAGAAATACGAAGGTTTGAGGCATCGTTCATCTAATCTGAAGTAGACATCTGAAAACAACACAAACTATGTCATGAAGTGTCCATCTGTCTGTTCCACTGTTGATGAAGACCTAGTCACCTCACACAGAAGCTTTCATCACAGATGTCTAAATACAGGTGAGCCATTTCTGTGAAACTTATAAGTAAAATCAATCTATTAATCAATGTTTAAAATTAGGTTTCTTTTCTCATTTCTATATATACAACAAAAAGCTATTATTCTCCTTGAATCTTCCACTCAGCTAGATTTCAAGAAAAATATTCATCTGTTTCATCTCCAACAAACAACACAAGACCAGTTAGTGTACAGGAGGCCTGACTAAACACACCAATGGATCTTCCGTGCAACATAATATTGGAAAGGCAGGCAGTCATTCTTGGACTGGATCCCATCATTTCCCACTGTAATTATAAATGCAAATCTGTACTACGAGTGTTATGGGTTTTTTTAGCTTAAAGTAAACATCACACTTTAAACATAAGTGGGAGGTTGACCCTGGCTAGATGCCAGGCACCCACCAAAAACATTCTATCACTCCTCAGCTGGACAGGGGACAGAAAACACAAGAAAAGGTTCGTGGGTCAAAGTAAGGACAGGGACATCACTCAGCAATTATTGCCATAGGAAAAACAGACTTGACTTGGGGACAAATTAATTTATTACCAATCAAATCAGAGCAGGATAATGAAAAATAAAACCAAATCCTAAAAAGATACCTCCTCTGCACTCTTCCTTTCTTCCTAGGCTTAACTTCACTCAAAATTTTCTCTGGCTCTTCCCTCCGAGTGGCACATGGGGATATGGAATGGGAGTTGTGGTCAGTTCATCACACACTGTCTCTGCTGTTCCCTCTTCTTCAGGGGGAGAACTCCTCACATTTTTCCCCTGCTCCAGCATGGGGTCCCTCCCACAAGAGACAGTTCTCCACGAACTTCTCCAATGTGAGTCCTTCCCATGGGCTGCAGTTCTTCATTAACTGCTCCAGTGTGGGTCCCTTCCATGGGGTGCAGTCCTTCAGGTACAGACTGCTCCAGTGTGGGTTCCTCATGGAGTCACAAGTCCTGCCATAATCCTGCTCCAGAATAGTCTCCTCTCTCCATGGGGCCACAGGTCCTGTCATGAGTTTGTTCCAGCACGGGCTTCCCACGGGGTCACAGCCTCCTCCAGGTGCATGCACCTTCTCTGGTGTGGGGTCCTCCCTGGGCTGCAGATGTGTCTCTGCTCCACCACTACCCTCCATGGCTGCAGAGGCACAACTGCTTCACTATGGGCTGTGCTATTGGGCTGCAGGGGAATGGGATGCACTATTAGGCTCCAGCACCCGGAGCACCTCCTTCCCCTCCTCCTCTGCCTCTTTCTTCTCCTCCTTTTCCTCCTCCTCCTCCTTTTCCTTCACTGACTTTGGTGTCACCAGAGTTGTTTCTCTCACATCTTACTCCTCTTCCTATTTCTGTTTGTTCGGTTTTTTTTTTCAGCAGGTTTTTCCCCCTTCTTAAATGTTTTATCACAGAGGTGCTTCCACTGTCACCGATGGGCTCAGCCTTGGCCAGAAGTGGGTCCATCCTGGAGCTGGCTGGCACTGCCTCTATTGGACACAGGGGAAGCTTCTAGCACCTTCTCACAGCAGCCACCCCTGTAGCCCCACTGCTACCACAAATCCAATACAGCATTTTTAGGTGAATCTCATTTAAATAATATTTCTCCTTCTTCAGTTTATTCCAGCCTTGCAACTATAGCTCTTTGTACCAAGATTTCTTTGTACCAATGTTCACTTTGTATCGAGATTTCAGCTGCTCCTTTTATTTTTCATTTGGCTTCTTCTTATCATCCAAAGTTTCATTGCTTTTATTTATCTAGTAATTGCAGTACCCCAAGCACATATGCTTTGATTTGTTATTAACTTTATCTTTTCAGTCTTTCTCCAAATTAGCAGGTCTCAGCGCTGCTGGCACTGAGTAGATTAAATAAACAAAAGAGCTCTGTGAATGGGTTTTCCCTGGTCTGCAGATATATGGCAGCTCATCTTCACTGTTCCAACCTTGAAGACATGCATCTTATACTGTCAAATATAAATTAAACTCACTATTAAGGGCTCATTCTTTCAAAATAATAAATTATAATATACTCTGAGAATGTTTGGGGGGTGGGGATTTGCTTTGATGCATTTTTCCCAAATGAAGGGAAAAAAAAAAAAAAAGAAAATAACAGGAACCTTGTTCTGAAGTGAAGCTAAGAAAAGCATCCAGCATAGATCACTTTCAGGTGATCTCGTTATTGCACAAGGGATTGTAAGGCAGAGAAAAGGAAGGTCAAAGAATATCTGTCCCGCAATCTTGTATTTCTCCATAATTTACAGTGGAGGGTTCAGATTAAGGATTTTGCAATGGTTAGAATGGTATATAAAAGCGTTATGTTCAAATTACAGGATTGTTCCCTGCCGTGTTACTGCATACTCCAGCTATGAGAAATTCACACTTGCTACGTGATGATACTAAGGAAAAATTGTTTAGGGAACTGGAAAAAAATGCACTTATAAATTCTGGTGGAGGAAAACCAGGACTTTACAGTAATCTAAGAAAAGTCCTCGTGGCATTAGGACATCAAATACAAATAGTTTTTGTAGTGAAACTGGGGCACATGGTCCCCTGTGACATATTTAAAGCATCGCTGTAACTTTAGAATAGATGGCTTCTTTCATGGCATGCAACACAGCTTAGTGACCATAGATGCATAGCACATTTTATTTTACAACTAGGAAACATAATGAAAAGTCAATTTTTTTTCCCTGCTACTTAATGACAGGATTACTTAAAATTAACAAAGATGGTGCATAATACAAGAATTATTAGTGGACTGATTAATATGCAGCTCATAATTAAAAAAGTATTATCTTGGTTTTCTCAAATTTGGATGCTTCCAAAACCTTGGTGTCTCTTTTTTTTTTTCTTTTTTTGTTTTTTTTTTTGGGGAGGGTGGCTATTTCATTAACAGGTTAAAAAAAAAGGTAAAAATTGAAGGCTTGATAAAATTTGGTAAATTTTGGTAAATTTACTTTGGTAAATTTTCTTTTGAATGAAAGAAGAACTTTAGCTAGGACGGAATAATAAGATCAAGATCTCATTATCCACAGACTAAATTTTCTGTCATTGTAATAAATGCAGAGACATTTATTATTTGACATGATCTGTAGCAGATATGTTACATTACGATGTGTCACTGATGATGTGAAAAAAAATGTCTCACTAATGCTAGATCCAGTTCCTGTGCTCCCTCCCAAAAAGACACTGTTCAAATTGTATCTATACCGTTGTATTAGTGTATTAGGGTAGGGTAGGTCTCTCTCCTAGGACCAAGCTGGCCTTGGCCATTTGGAGCTGGTTGGGGTTGACTGGAGCTGGTTCCCTTACCCCACGCTCAAGTTACTGTCACCACCAATGGAAGCGGCCACTGGCTCAGGGAGTGCTGCTGGGTGGCCACGGGCAGTGGCTTGACAGAGCTGGTCTGGGGGGAATCACAGCCCTTGGTGTAATGGGGCACGGGGGGAATCTGCTGCCTCTGCCATGGGCCTCCTAGAAGGAGAAAACGGGTGAGAAATGCACCCCAGAGTCCCAAGTGGGATCGCTGGTCAAGGGAGCTGCACCTGCTGCATGCACCCCGCTCCTCTCTGTGGGACCAGTGAGGCAATGGTGAGGGAGTTCTGGCCACAGCCCCAAGCCCAGTGTCCTTGAGGACTTTGACACTGGAGAGCTTCAGGCCCAGAGAAAGTATTTTGTGGACCATTTTTGGGGCCCATTTGTGTATTTTATCTGCACTATTAGTGACATCCTTCTATACTGACAGCTTAAACTATTAGATGGTGAAATACTAGAGCCTGAGCAGCCAGGCCCTGAACCAAAGTTGATCTCCAGATGAACCTCACAAGCTAACAATATACCTAATATGTATAATATTGATCACATATGCAATGTATTTATGAATATATGCCAATTTATAAAATCTTGTAACACTTCTCGAGCTTTGCTATAACGCTTGTGTGTAAGGTTAGTCAGCAAGAAGATACTAATTACGTAACAGTAGCCAAAATTAAGAACGGATGTGTCCTATTGCCACAGATGGCAAAGGAATGTGTCAAGTCGTGACAATCTTTGCTGAGAGATACATAATCAGGACCACTAGGTTCTTTTGTTCGTGTTATCTCCCCTCTCCTGCCCCGGCCAGGCTCGAGACGGAAGATGATAAGAAAACCACACCAGATGTTTTTCACAGTTTCAGACACAAAGTTGTTTATTCAACTGTATAAAAGCAGGGAAAGTTTTCAGGGAAATTCAGAAGCCCCATCTATACAGTGGACGCACTGTATAGAGATTTCCCAATTGCTGGGAAAGGATCCTCGCTGCAACTGAGCTCCCAAAAAAATGCGGATCTGGATGATGGCAACATATTATTAGGGCAACTGGTGATGTATCTTTCTTAATGACTATCACTAACCCTGTGTAGTAATGGTTAGGTGGATTACCCTACTTTCTGCTTGCTATGGTAGTTCGCTTATTATTTTGCTGCTTTACCTTACCTTGCTTTAATTCATTTTCACTCTATTATTTTCCTCATTATTTTATCATTTTAAACATAAGTAAAATAAGTTGACTTCTTCAATTTGGTGCCTGTGTCCTTTGTGCTAACCCCATCATTTGGCAAAACAGATGGTTAAACCACTAACTGGACTAATAGCAAACCTGTAGCTCCGTATGTGTCTGTATGGATTGTTCCCTTTTGCCCACAGCAAGACTCTAAGGCAGCCGCTGTCCCTTTTCTGTTTAGCGGTACTTCCCCACAGAATCGCCTTGCCTCCTGCATCCATCATGTAGATACAGCCTTCAATAATTTCTCTTTTCTGCAATCTTCTCTGCTGCTGTGGGTCCCTGTTAGTGCTACAGAGTCATATAACCACAGAAAGACCCCATAGCTCCACAGAATAGTTAATCTCACCTTATTTTGGATGTTAGTCCCTGTCCCAAAGTCCCTGTCACTTTCTAGTCATTAAATGCAGATTTTAAATGACCATTTCTGATGTAAAGGTCTATACAAATGTCTAAAGCTGGTTGAGGTTAATTCAATGTTTGCAGTTTTGTCAAACCCAGTCACCTAAGTTTCTACAGCCAAAGACAGAATCAGATATATTTCAAAGGAACTTATACAGTTATCTCAGGACTGAATCAAATTGCCACCAGGTAGTCCTACCAGCCTGTATTGACTCACCTAAATTAGACACCATTATTTTGTAAGGCTAAATCTAGAAAATATAAATCCTACTGTATGTCTGTGTTTAGAAAGCTACTAGAAGTTCATAATAGTCTCTAAGATTTATAAATATTTCGACACTGACAAGTGTGAGAGTTGTTTCTTTCTCTTAGCTTCTTCATTGAGGGACAAGAAGGAACTGGGAGGGAGTCTATGATGTCAATGGTTCTAAACAAGAAGGAAAAGGACATTTGTCCTAAATCATAGAATCATGGAATGGTTTGTGTTGGAAGGCACTTTAAAGATCATCAACTTCCAAACCCCCTGCCATGGACAGGAATACCTTCCACTAGACCAGGCTGCTCACAGCCTCATCCAACCTGGCATCTCAGACCATATAGAAAGCGTTATAGGAGACGGGTGAACTGAACTCCAGAAATGAAAATAAGAAACAATAAGCTCATGAGAACTGAATCAAGAATCATACAATCATTAAGGTTGGAAAAGACCTCAAGGATCAAGTCCAACCATCAACCCAACACCACCTAACTCACTAAACCATGTCCCTAAGCACCATGTCTACATGTTTCTTCAACACCTCCAGGGATGATGACTCCACTGCCCTGGGCAGCCTGTTCCAGTGCCTGATCACTCTTTCAGTGAAGAAATTTTTTCTAATATCCAGCCTAAACCTCCCCTGGCACAACTTGAGGCCATTTCCTCTTGTCTCCTCTCAGGGAACAAAGAGTAAAGAACTGATCAAAGACAGAATGAGAAGGTTAGGAACAAAAAAAATAGTGTAAAGGAAAAAGAGGAACATACCAGGAAAAAAGGATATGATGAAACATGTAGAACACACTGTGTGAATGTTTAATGGATTGATTGAATGGTCTACTTGTGCCTAAAACACTAGTGTAAAAATGTTGTACTTGACTTCTCCAATGCTTTACATTTTCTTGTGCAGATATTTTCAAGTGCAGACAAGATCCAAACAACTAAACCTCTATTGTGTCATGTTTGACCTGTAATGTTTCTATAGATCACATCCTAATCACTCTAATGCTCCCTCTTGTGAGAGCTTCTAGAAATGTGTTTGACCTTGATTAAATATTTTTTTCTCAAGGCAACTGAGCTTTGTGATTCTCCTGAGTGCTTCCTTCAGACACATTCCATTGGACAGTATATTGTATCAAAAACCCCCAAAGTATCCTAAAATACAGATTTTCTCTTAGACTGTAGAAAATACTGTTATTTCTCAACTCCTCTGAGGAAAACCATTTTTGCTTTCCTTTAGTGGTTATTTTCTCACTTTTAGTAATAGTTGCTCCTGGGTTTCTTTAAATATTTCATGTTATTATACCACATGTATATACTTATTTAGCTTCTTTCTGTTATCTTTTCTCATATGGTCTCAAATAACTACATCCAAGTATTTTACCTTTAGGCCATTTTGTTTCTTTTTTACAAATTGCCTTTCTGCTAGTTTCTCTTAAACATTTTTCTCACTGAATTCTTGTTCTTGCTCCATTTTAAAGATTACTCATTGCAGGTCCATTTTCAAAAGCTGTAGGGGAGGCTATCAGCATTTCCATTCAACATAAGACCCCTCTTTTTTTCTGTTCTTGTTTTTTACAGAGATGCATTTAACTTTTAAACAATAGTCATCCTGACAACTCACAAATGTCATGTCATGAAAAAATAACAATCTCGAGGGCATCTATGAAATCTCAAAGCATTAGGTGTGCACAGACAATGGTGAAGCATGCCATAAAAGTGTTAGTTTTCCATTCCAGGGTCACACGTCCTTTGCTGTGCTTCCAAAAGACAGTGGTCACGTTCTCATCAACAAAATCACAAGGGGTTGTATCATAAACCAAACAGAAAAGGTAACCATACAGATTGTCTCACTTTATCATGACAATGCTGTTAAGAAGATTGGATCCCTGAAGAAGATCCCACTGAGGTTTCTAAAACACTTTGTCAATATTGTGTTTTGTGGGGTTTTTCTTTATACACTCAGGCTGCAAATTAAAGCCTTCTGTGATCGTTGATGTATTGGGCTTTTTTGACAGCATTGGTGTACCAAGCTTGGTAACTTGAAGCTTTCTGCTTCTGGTGGAGGTACATGTTTCTGTAATCTAAAACAAACCAAACCAAACCTCAGAAGACTTTATTCAAAATGCAAAACTTCATAGATTTCTCAAACATGTATGCCTCCTACAGAGCCTTGTTTATTTCAACAGTACTGTACTTATCTGTATATTATGTCTGTAGATATAGTATCTCCAAAGGGTTTCAGCACAGGTGCAGTACAAGAAGAATAGCATGCCGTTTACCCTGACAGAAATAATGGGAAAAAGCCCATAAAGTAAATACACTTTTACTTTGAGTGTACTAAAAAGTTCTGTTGAGGTGTCAAAATTGTCAAGTATAACTTCAGGGTGCCCAGGAGGATATTGTTTTATTTTGCTGCTGAAGGACTAGAGGCTAGTAAAATTCTAGGAATGATCTTTTCATCAGGGGGTGTTTTTTAATATAAGCAGACTGCTTTTGTTTTGCCACTAAAAAGGAGCATCACTGGGATTCAGCAATGTAGGCATTTTGTTTCTAGAAACTCTTCAAGCTCCCCGCCTGGTTTTGTTATGCACAGATATACTGTTAATGCTGTGGCAGGTTGGCCCTTGGCTGGGGGCCAAACCACACACACCTGCTCACACAGTCCCTGCCCCCACCCAATGATAGGGGAGAGAATTAAAGAGGTAAATGGCAAAGAGGACCCGTGGGTTGAGATAAGGACAATTTAATAACTAAACTACAATAATATGGGAAATAATACTATATACAAATATGCAATGTGATACACAGTGATACTGCCCCTCCCCACCTGATGACCAAAGGCCCAAACCACTCCCGGCCGACGACCCCAGAGGAGGGAGGGAATGGGTGATACACAATGATACTGCCCCCCTCAGAGGCTCAGCCTGTTGCCAGCTAACAGTCACCACAGCCTTTGGTGTTGCAAGTTTCTGGAACCATAACTCCGAAACTCTGCATCCATAAACAGCCAAATAAAGTTCACAAGACTTGTGTCCTTAAGCTCTCATCCTCCTTCAATTTTCCTTTTCATCACTTCTTTTTCATCCCATTGTAGTTCTGGTGTTAAGTCCAGAGCAAAAAATAATTCAGAACATTTTCCCCAAATAGCCTTAAGAAGATAGTAAAGTTCAACATGGAAAGCACTGTCATTTGGCTAAAACATCCTTCAGTCTTTTTTTAAGCTGTCAGGATGACAGCACATATAGTAAAGCAAACCTGAAACAATGGAATCTCATTGTGCATTGACCATCCTAGTTTTTCATGCAGAACATCTACACTGTTTAATAGTGCTGTGTGTCAGATCCCTCAGCACTGTAAGACTTCCAACAAAGCAGACTTTATTGACCCTGTTATTTAGGTCTGTTAAATATTCCCACTTCTAAAATTTTAGAATGGGGAATAGATCTACGGTTCTGTGTATCCAGCCTCCCAACTACTTTTACAGGTAGCTATGTGGAAAGTTTTATTGAAATAAATCTCCTTTTGTAGATTACTGTTCTAGTCTAAAAATTTCTCTGTGTTCACACTGCTGAAATTTATATGGAGAGAATATAGTCAGGCATGATGATGGCTACAAGACAGAGCTCAACATAATCGCCAGATTCAAGGAGATGGTGTAAATCTTAAAAACAGAATTGATCTGGTCATTTAAGCTTAATTTATATCACTCTTTCAGATTAAATAATATTTTTATATCTAATATAGAAAAACTAATAAATGTGTGTTCTAATTTATATTACTAATTTGTATTTGTTATATTGCTCCTGCAACTACTCTACAGCTGTTACACATTGTGATTTCTTCTTCTGCTATCAAGTTGAGTAATGTTTCAGAGTAATGTTTTAGAAAACTAGCAAAGAATGGAAATGGACAATTTCTGAAGTTCTTTTTTTAATGAAAAGGACATTAAAAAGTTCACTTTCAAGAATTGTTTAATCATCATTTTCTGTATCAAACATTTCTGCTGGTTTCTCACAATTCTCCTCCTATCACTTGCCCTAGTTAGCAGATTCATTTTCTAACCATTAGTTTGTCATGCTGTGATTGTTATATCCTAATAACCTTTTTAACAGTGCTGATTTCTGAAAGAAAATTTAATAAAGACATAAAATAAATAGGTTTATATGTTTAAATACATTTCCTAAGGTAAGGTCAGTATAAATATTATAAAATCACATGCAAAATCTACCACACTAAAGACTTCTTTTATAACTTCTATAGCTATTTTGGGGTGTGATGAAAGATTTGCAAACAGTAATGAATTGGGCCAACGAACAAGCTCTCAGTTCCCTAAGCTGTATAAATAATGATAAGATTTAATGAACAACTGTGTCTGAAAATGTTAACTTTTTTTAGATTTTGACTTTTAAGTGTAACCAACTCCCTACAGTGTCATCTGGAAGCTTGTGTGAGATATATAAACCCTTTTTACGATTTGTGATCAGTTATATGCCTCTGAATTCACACTTGAACAATGACTGAGTGAGAAACCACCAACAGGTAGCCAATAGGTGCTACACAGAGGCACAGTCTTACCTTCTTGTGCTTTATTTGAAGAATTTGAAAAGCATTTTCAAGTCAGCGTACAGTTATGCAACCAGTTCTCCCTTTTATGAACTGAATGAAAAGGTGCCATTTTTTGTTCCCAGATAGCTCCAATTCTGCCTGTGCTATCACCTCCCTAGAGACATTCTTCTCTGTTGCCCAGCTCAGGAAAGATTTGGTTTGTTACTTTTTCCTTTCCACCAAAAATCAATTATTTCTTGTTCTATATATTTGAGACAGCTTGAGAATTAATTAAACTGAGGATTCAGCTTCACATGAATCTATTATGAAAAAATAAGAATTAACCAGGTACTCTCCCCAACCTTGTTAATATTTCGTCGAGGTCTGACCACATGCTAGGCAATGTCCTGTCAGTCAGATTCTTTTCATTGACACTTTGTGCACTGGTATCACATTTTGCAATTTTGTATTTGGTTTCTGAATTCTGATCTGGTTGTTTTGTAGCAAAACAGCTATTTATGTCATACAGAGTGACCAATCCTGAAACAGAAATATTTTGGTTGCTCAAGAGGCAACCTGATGATGGTAGATGAACTCTGATGACACTTTCTAGTTCCAGGTGCCTGTCGTGTATAGTGGAATGGCCAGCAACTGAATTTCTTAATTCGGTTCCAAGCAATAAGTTGCTCATTGCACACTCTGCATCCTGTATTGTAAGTGACTTCCTGTGGAAGAAAATACACTCTGAATGTGTGGAAAAATAAACGGAAGGCAATTTTTGGAGCCTGGTTAGGTAGTGATCTGGTGAGTTGGAGAAGTGAGAGGAAATGTTCTGGAGAACATTATCACCATGACACAAATGCCGTGTACGGTACTGCAGAACCAGCAGCTGTGTCTGCAGTAGCACCTCACATTGCTTGCACTCCAACTGCCATGTTGAAATATCTGCTACTGCTGATCTGCCTACACAGAAAGATAAAAACAGCAAGATACAGTGGATCATACCTGCAGATGCTGGGTGCTGATAATCCTCTGAAACAGTTGATCATATTTGGTCTAAGAGATTTACATCTCAAAGAAGTAAAGCAAAGGTAACTAACTAGTAAAATTACAGAGAGTGGTGGTATCACCTGTCTATAATTAGACACCTTCTGAAGCCATTTGAGCTGCGTTGGCTCATCTTGCCCGTCTTCTAACTGCCACTGCGAGAGGAAATTATCTCACATATGTTTCGTGTCATAACTGCCAGCTCCATATGGATAGTTCAGGTATTTGCCTAAATTGTCACTAGGTAACTGTGTTTGGACAGCTAA
>WKFP01014906.1:157011-186853 GCA_011057875.1 Pterocles orientalis | reverse complement strand
TCTCCATCCCTATCTCCATCCCTATCTCCATCCCTATCTCCATCCCTCTCTCCATCACTATCTCCATTCCTATCTCCATTCCTATCTCCATCCCTATCTCCATCACTATCTCCATCCCTATCTCCCATCCCTATCTCCATCCCTATCTCCATCCCTATCTCCCATCCATCGCTGCGGTCACCTGCACAAAGCCGCTCAGCTGTGAAGAATAACACCGGAGGAATGTCTGGTTTGACCAAGTCACCAACAGTCTATCTCTGTGATCCCCCACCAGAAACAGGTTGTTGGGGTTCCCCCAAGCCAGTGACTGCGGGATGGACTGGCTGCCAAGGGCAGGGAGGGTTTGGCTGGTGAATTCATCGCTGCGGAGGGTTGCCACGACCCCTCCCTTGCTAAAATAGCTGCATATAGAGCCAGCACGGTTTTACAGCCGTGGATGTGCACCTGCAGGGCTTACAGGTGGTGGTGGCTGGGGACCGACGTGCGCTGCTTTGGGGCCCAATCCTTCCCCTACACTCAAATCTTTGGAAAATAGATTTCTGTTGGTGCAATAGTTTTCTATAATTTTCCATTAAGGCTGTAAGCCTCGAGTCCTCCAGAAACAGAGATATTTTGAGTATTTTACCCAATATCTTTGGAAACCGCTACGCTCACGGCCAACATTGCGTGGGCGTCGGGTGCGTGCAGCTCTCTCAGTGCTGAGATGGAGCGTGCCAGCCCTGCAGGGGCCAGCATCCTCCTCCCTCCCAGCCCAGCCTGGGCTGAAATCGCGGCACAAGCCATTCTCCAGGACTGGCTCTGGGTGGGCGAGCGGCTCACCTCACACGGTGTCTGTCGGCAGCCGGGTCCCCCGCTGCAGGGCTGTGCCGTTAAATGTTTGCAGAACACACATTCCGTTTCTAGAGGTGACCACGTTGTACGTTGCGATCGTAAGGCTGTGTTATAAAATACAGTCTCCTGGTAAAACTTTTTTCACGGCTGATGGTACTGATGGTGACGGCTGGAGCGCGGCAGCCGCTGGGGCAGGACTCGGGTGTGCTGCGTGACCGTCCCCAGGACCAGGGTTATCGGTGTCGTGTGTTTGTCCAGCCGCTCGTGTGACAATGACCTTCCTCAAGAGCGGGCTCCAAATGGGTGTTGAGCAGTCCAGCAAATGCCAGAATACACGTTCAGAACCCAAATCTCTGGAGGATTCTGGTTATCGCTGGGGAAAAGGCTCCTAGTGTATCGCAGGCTTCAGGAAATAGTGGTAAAATTAAGAAAAAACAACTCACGATAGCTATGAATGTGCAGAACTCTTCACGTATGTGACGGTCGCTGTCATTAGAGGTAAATGGCAGGGAGAATAGACTCATTAATGCAGGATGTTAATTGAAAACAGGACTTGTGTAGAGAATGGAGTTTGTAATTACGAGAATAGTTATTAAAATACCATTTTGCTTTTTAAAATGCCTGACTTTAATACAGAGTACGAAGGAGCTATATTTAAAGAAGTTAATTATTTCCAGTGCTTCAAAAAGGGAAGCCTAAGCTGAAAATGATTTACCAAAAATGCGAAGACAGATTTTTAATTACCGGTTTTCAAACGCTGTCGTAGAACATCGGCTGAACCTTATTTTCACCACCACTAAGAAATGCGGAACCCGTAAGGATCCCGCGCGGCAACACCAGCAGTGCCGGCGCCCGCAGCTCGTACGCGCAGGCTGCCCGTTGTCCGTGCCCGGACCCGCTGCAGGGTTCCTGTGCGCGCAGATGGACGCGCCGTCACCTCGTGTGCTGTGCACGCCGGCGGTGCCGGGGGT
Organism: Pterocles orientalis; assembly: GCA_011057875.1. NCBI lineage: Eukaryota > Metazoa > Chordata > Aves > Pterocliformes > Pteroclidae > Pterocles > Pterocles orientalis. Next base: position 185,051 of record WKFP01014906.1, on the reverse strand, counting down.
GATCCCCAGTGATAACTGCTGCCCAAGCCTGGCGATGGATCTGCATCCGCCATGCCGGCTCGCCAGGGACTCCGGGATCTCAACAGACAGCGAAACCCCCAGGTCCCGTTGGGATGACCCGTATGCTCCATCTGTCAGTGACTTGCCGAGGAGGGCGTCAGGGCTCCGACCCGCAGCAGCAGCAGCACACAAGAGGCATGCTCACCACAGCCAGGCAGTGAAATAATTACAGAGAAACGGGCAAGTAGTCACGCACCAGTCAAGTAGTCATTGCTATCAAGTAGTAACGACGTAGTTGTCTTTGCAACATTGGAAACGCAGTAAGTAATAAACCCTGATTTGAGAAAGAGAAGCATTAAATAAAAATACCCAAACTGTAGTTCAACCTGCACACAGGACAGAGGAAAAACTTGGGGTTTCGGTTTTTTTTCAGTTTTAACTAAGTGGGATCCGGTCCTTCAATATGAAAAAAAAATAGATTAAAACTGAGGGGAAAATTGAATCCCATTAATATTGCTAGTAAATAAAATATATTATTTTTTGGAAGAGAGAGCTTTAATAACAAGAGGTCTCATAAAGAGAGAAATCAAAACCGCATTGTATATTCATCAGAGTGTTCAATACAGAAGCCAACAAAATTAAGCCATATTGATGCGATAAGCAGGAAGAAATATATTAGTTTCCAGATCACAACACTCCAGTGCAAGGTATCATTGGAAAACCAAGTCAATTTTTAGATCAAACTCCTATTAAATGAGCCCGTACCTTTCGGCAGGCAAATCTCTGGAACTGGCCCCTACTGACATATTGATGACGAGACGTGAATACATCGTTCCTGCTTCACGGCGGCTCAGCGACCACCCGTGCCAGCGGGTGCGGGACAGAAAACCCTCACTCGCTCTAACTGGGCTTGTCCATGCAGAAATCAAACCTTTCTGCAATTCTAGGAGTCAGCCAGCATCATACGTGGAAGAAATTGTTGGTGGTTGTCATCTGCAATGATGCCAAACCATCCTGAAGTGCCCAAAGCACTGGTCAAGCTGGGACCACGTCTCCAGGTCCGTTTGGTTGGACACAGTTTTATCCTGAGCTTCAAGGGCTACACCCCTCATCCTGTGATGTCTCAAAATTGCTTATTTCCAAAAGATTTACATCTTCCTTTTGTCTGAAAAAAAATTCATGTTTTGGATTCCCAACGTAACCCGAAGAACACAATGAATGGAGAAGCAAGAGATTCCCCTGGAGAAAGCGGAGCGCCCTGGGGTCACGGGGCAGGAGTTGTGCTTGATTCCCAAGGGTGACAATGAGCCCTGCCTTCTTGTTCAATGTCATGCAACCAGAGAAGGTCTCAGGTAACGTTTGCAATGATGCTGTGGCTCAGCCCGGGCTGAGGAGCGGCTGGTACGGCCCCTCACCAGCAGGTGATGGGGTTCCGTTGGCGATGCTGTAAATAAGTGTCCAAAGCTTTTCCAGAACATTTGTTCCAAGAGAGAGCTCACGTCACCTCTCCTTTAAAAAATGACACTTAGTAAGCAAACTGTGAAGAAGACGTATTTCTTAGGTGTCTGCACGCTGGGGACAGAGTGAGAACGGCAAACGTGGAGTCGTAAGTCGCAGAGTAAGTCAACGCTTTAAGTAAAATATTAGAGTATTTTGGCAGGGTTGGGGTAAATATCTTGCAGAGTATTTTGACTGGCGTTCTCTGGACAAGCGTGAAGTGTCCTGTTGAAGGATCTGTCCTGATGAGACTGCTGTGCCGGTTTCCAGATCAGGGCGTGAGTTGAAGGCAGTCTGGATGCTTCGGCGTTATAATCCGTGTGAACCTGTGTGACTGTCCCCGACTCTGTCTTTCTGAGCTTTACGAAAAACCTCGAGTTTGCCTCAAATCCTGAGACGTTAATTTTCGTCTCTGATTAAGCTGAAGACCACTCAAGGCTCCTTTTATTAAGTCCTGCAGACTCCTACCTGCGTCCTGAGGGCGGAACTGGGCTGAGCAAACCATCGTAAGACCGTGTAATTAATTTGCCAGTCAAATAATTTCTGCAGGGCTATAATTTACTTATCAGTCTGCAACCCTAACGAATCTCCCAGTTCAGTACTTTAATCCTGTTTTCTGCCTTTTGCTCTCCTTTTCTAACTCTAACTTCAGTAATTCTTTACCATGGGCTGATTTGTAACCTGCATTTTTGGGATGTTCTTACGATGTTCTCACCGGGACCAACGGAAACCAGCTGAACACTTTGACTTTGTACACCGTGCGTGACTGGGAACTGGTGAGACTCCCTCGCTTTATTGCTCCATTTCACCGCCTACAAGGGAGTTAATTCAAGAAAAATCAAAGAAGTCAAAACACAGGAAAAAAATAATTTTTTTGGGGGGGGGACTCAGGACTGTAACTTCATTCAAACTCAGTCTCACCTATGCGCAGAAAGATTCTCCTCCCAAAGATTATTCTGGGCACTATATTCCCCGATGAGTGGCAGCAGATAAAAACTATTTGGTAACTGTAACGTCAGCAATTGTTTTAGTTCTTTAACTTTGCAAATCACCACTCCATCCTTGTTTTTTGTGTGTTTTTTTTTTCTTAGTACATTCATCATTTGAAATGGTTTGGCAAGCGGCATAAGTAAGTAGTTAGTGCGTTGTCCATAATCTCTGAAATTTGTCACTTTACAGTTTTCCTGATCTCCGGCAGGAATGTTCTTTGAAGGAGGAGAGGAATGTTAAATAAAGGATAAATAATGTAAGAGCTTTGTGAACATTCTGCCCTTGGATACATGCAAACGAATGGACGATACGATCATACGACAGAAGAAAACGACCGGTAGCTATTTCCTTAGAAGTGGCTGATGCCATTGCCACGGGTCGAGACCTGTGTGAGTGCACAGAGGGCTGCAGCGCCAGGGACGGCAGGAGGACGGGGAGCAGGGTTGCGGTTGCACAAGGCAATGAAGTGCTGGGTCGGTGACAGGAATACTCCTTGTCTGTTTGTTCTATACGGCTACGCTGCGCTTCTGTACTGCATGGAATGGGAGCGTTTATTTTAAGAAGGAATTTTGAGTGCAAACATTTAATCCTGGGAACAAGGGCAGTGATGGGGAACTATCAGAAACGCAGAAATATCTGTCTGCCTCCAGAATTTCACTGTCATTCTTATGCAGTCCCTCCATTGGGTAACTTTGAGACCGAACTCCTTTCAGGCTGGACGGCAGAAATCCATCAGCTTGCAGAAGAATTCCTGTGGAAAATACAGAGTGAATTTCAGTGTGTATTTAGCAAGACTCGATTAAAAAATGCAAAAACTTGAGGAGATTCAATGAAACCCCCTCCCCAGGGACGAGGAGGGCCGCCCTGAGACGCCGCAAGGTTCCCGAGGTGCCAGGAACGAGTTAATCCTGCCGAGGAATGCGGAGGAGCTGCCAGATAGCAGTGACATTGTTTTTCCCTGATGTCAGCGCAGAAACCCAAACACAAAGAGGTGAATGTAGTCCTCTGAGAGAGCCCTTGAGAAAGCTGAATGCCCAGCTTGTGCCCGGGCATCCAGCGGCACCGAAAACCTCTGGGTACAAGATGACAAAGTGTTTCCTGGAACCAGGGGCTGCCTCCAGCCGTCTGGGCAGGACGGGGCTGAAGGATCTGAGACGTTCAGGGCTGCAGCAGGCTTCTGTCTCTGCCTCCCAAAGCTTCAGAACGGGCGGTTCTGGTGGGCTTGGGCTTACCCCCGAGCAGATTGACAGCCACCTCCGGGGCATTTTGCTCTAGTGTAAGGCATCTTATTTTCTCCACATGTTGAGCCTTGCCGGAATAACGCAGTTTATTCTGTGTTTGGTAGGTGGTGGTCTAGAGGATGTTTAGATCTCGCTGCAGTGGAAGCGTTGTTTCATACAGGCAGCACACAAGCTCTTGTGTCAGTTCCACAGGGACAGTAATTAAACACTTGCTGATAGGCTTCGGATCTGTAGCTGCTCTTCGCAGCTTGGATGTGCTCTGCCCTGATCCACCTCCCAAACCATCCGCTCCACAATTGCACTGACTGTCCATCACAGCTGAGAAATCCATAACGGCACGGTAATATCTGTATTATTCATTTTCTGCCATTCTGAAGTCTACAGGAAGGTAAACAAAAGGAGAAAAACCTGAAGAGAAGGTTTTAGATTGCTCTGTTTTTATTGCAGTGGCTGTATTAACCTGCTCTGCGCCCTTGGCTCAGCCTTGTCGGGAGCCACGGCTATTCCGCGCTGTGCGTTAACAGGCAAAGCAAACAGCTTCTCTGTCGCGTTAATTATGAAAATCAAATTCAGTAACTCCTAGAAAGCTGCTTCTTAAAATCTGTTTCAGAGAAAGTCAAGCTGTTAAATGCTGTTATCTGACAGGACGGGAAAACGTGAGCTGCTGAGGTTCCGCACGTCGAAACGGGGCACACAGGGGGAACCCCGATCGGTGGCGAAGGGACCTCCTCATCTCGGTATCTGTGAAATGGGCACAGCTGCTCGCGGCGGCCTCTTGTAAGAGAATTTGTATTAAACTCACTATAGTATTACATGCTGATTTTGCTGGGAATGTGCCACCAAAAGAACCTAGTCAGGTCCTTTTTTCCTTCAGTATCAGGGCTCCAAACCTGCCAAGTCCCTATTTAGACAGGAAAAATATCCCAGAAGAAGTGCGTTTTGTGTCACGATAAGTAATCTCTTCCTTGACAATTTAGAAGATTAGATGTGTTAGGAAAATCTGAGATTACTGCTGTACTGAATAAGATGCTTGTGTTCACACGATGAATCACTGCCTATTTTTCTGGGCAGGAATAAGGAGTCGGTCAAAACTTATTCTAAAAGGAACAATAGAGCATTTTGATTTAAGGGCCGTGGGGATGGGTGTCCTGGGGAGACCTGCCTGAGCCTTGCCTGCACCCTGCCTGCCCCCTGCCTGCGCCCTGCCTGCGCCCTGCCTGCACCCTGCCTGTGCCCTGCCTGCACCCTGCCTGCACCCTGCCTGCACCCTGCCTGTGCCCTGCCTGCACCCCGCCTGCACCCTGCCTGCGCCCTGCCTGCGGGTCGGGACCGCTTCTGGACTGTCGGAGGGGTTATGCGGGAAGAAGGGACAGGGACAGGGGTCGCGGAGGGTGGCAGCAGCGCCCAGCCGCGCGCTCATAAGGCCCGGCGCCAAAAATTTTCTACAGCCGGGGATGTAGCTCAGTGGTAGAGCGCGCGCTTCGCATGTGTGAGGTCCCGGGTTCAATCCCCGGCATCTCCAGGCGCTCTTTTTCATTTCGGTTTCATTTTTTTTTAATTTTCCACTCCTCCCTCCGCGGCCCCGACGTCTTACCGCGGGCAGCGGCCGGCGCTAGCAGCGCAGCGGGCCGCCGGCACGACGTGGCTTCACCCCACCCCCCAGCACGGGTTCGTCCCGTTCGGGAGCCCCGAGGGCGCGGCGGGGAAAAGAAAAGGGCGCTGCCCGTGCCCCGGTGCTTCCGCCGAGAAAAAGGAACTGCATTGGCCGGGAATCGAACCCGGGCCTCCCGCGTGGCAGGCGAGAATTCTACCACTGAACCACCAATGCGCGCTCTGACACTGTTATTGCCGCCTCCTCCCTCGAATATCTCGGCTAATACAAATACATTTATTTTTTTTTTCAATTCCATGTTCATAGTCAGTACTTTTGAGCCGTTTTTTCCAGGAGAAAAAAAGGTTTTTAGAAAGTTTGCAATGTCGGTGTACATTTTTCCTCTAAAGGATAAAACACCCCTGGAGAATTGTCTAACATACCCACCGTCATTTACATTTAAAAGCTTTCAGACCAAGTTACAAAAATGTGTATTTGTGTTCCTTTTTCATGCTGGGAGGACTTTGCCAGAGGATGTCACCAGTTAAGCACTTGAGGATCTACTAATACAGGAATCCCCACGGTACAATGTCCGAACTTACGTCTCTTTGTTTTGTCAGTTGACGCAGCGCTATGGATCCTGACATTTCAGGACAATGTGACTAGTGCAGTGACGAGGTGTCAACAGAGCACCATTGCTTGCACTGTGATGCAATGATGCCGTGTTCTAATATAAATTATCTACAGTCTTGACATTCGGTTTGTCTTGGACATGCTCCCATGAACAGCCACACGTGAGCCAAAGAGTTCAAGGAGAAGCAACACCAAGTGTTCCGCATCGAGGGAACGTTAAGAGGTGTGTAAGAGAAGAATTAGCTGTGCTTTAAGAACACCTTCCAGACAGGATGAAGACCTACCACCGATCATCTCATGACAGGTAGTAAGCAGGTGTTTCCTTCTTCAGTGAACGGTAATTGGACACTGCAGATAATGTTCCAGTTTCCTGTGGGAATATACGTTAACATCAAAATCTAAACTTCCCTATCGAGAGCCCTCTGCTTACCGGCCCTGCAGCTATTACCCAACTCTCCCCAGTTCATCCAGAGGGCGAATTTTTTCTGCATGCGTAAAGCAGCAGCTGAGCAAAACTGGTGTCCTCAGTGAATCTGGAAAGAAAGTCAAGAGCATGATCTGCTCGCCAGCCAGCTGGACACCAGGTGACAGCACTTCCCAGCCACCCCCAGCCCAGCAGCAATGCCACCACAGCTCCCTGTCCCCTCAGCCCAACTGCAACTTCTTCATTTCCACCGGCAGAAAGTAGCACAGTAAACACTTCAAGCCGTAACTATTATTTAGGCAATTGATTACCATTGCATCAGCCAGCCTTGAAAACTGTTTTGCCAGACAAGCACAGGACCAGAAATCCCAAAGCAGTCAGGCAACAAGATATTGATATTGAGAAGCCTCTAATTCACTGTTTCCATACATCTGAAGTTAGCCGTGCTGAAGCAAATAGCACTACTGACCAGCTAGTTTCTCCTCCTACGTTTATTCTCCCACCTCCTTTCGTTTCTGGTGAGCTGAGACACTGCAAGGCAGGGATGGCTGTCGGGGGACGGATCGGGCAACGTCCATGAGAGAGAAGGGTCCTTGGGCTGGCTCCCTGGGCAGAGCAGGGTGAGTAACACAACAGGCTGTGCTTCTGTAGAACTGCCGCGTGTTGGAGAGTCATTTTCCATTACACCGTGTTTTGCATCTGCTCAGAACATCTGTGGGTGTCGGCTGACGTACTACAGAGAACTCTGTAAATCGGGAGGAGTTTGGCAACTCACATGCCTCACTGGAGTGGCAATGTTGCTCTAGAACGTGCTCCAGAAACCCTTCTTCAAGCTGCATGACACAGGCTCGTACTTGGCTTCCCTTTAAAAATCACTCTGTGTAGGAGAGTGCTGAGTGAAGGAGAGAACCAAGACCTATCACGTCAGAAAATACCGGCCAGAGTCTCAGAACTGGTGAAAATTTCATAGGACTAGTTCAGCTGGTGAAGAATCTGCATCCTGTTCCAGGGAGAAAAGAGTCTTTAGGAGTTTACAGTATTCATCATGGCAACGGCTGGGAGAACACCCCCTGCACAACCTCAGCGCAGAAGGATCTGCTCTGTGAAAGGCTAGCAGAGCACAGGACCCTTCCCTGCAATGACTGTCCTAAACAAAAGTGCAAATACTTCATCAAAATAAATGTCTCTAGCTGCCATCCATAAAAAGCATCATTTTAGAAGTTCTGTAGATGGCTTGAACGGCATCAGGAGCCCAGCTTCCTGTAACAAGGTTAGAGTGAGATTGCTTAAAAGGTACTTTTGTACTTTTCTATCTGATATCTGACGAATGGGTGAGAGGGGTGATCTTGTGAGGGACTCAGGACTCCATCCCCTGTGGTTCAGTCCGAAAGTCTTCAGGCAGCTAAGGAGATGCTACAGACCTTCACCAGAAACAAGGAAGGCAAAACTTGTTACAGGAAGGAGGAAAAAGATTTTCTTAGGCCTTTTTATCCCCCAGAAGAGGACAAATACACGTTTTTTTTCCATTCTGAGTCACCTTTAAAGGGACTCTGATCTTGATGCTTCTGGCTAAGGCTTGAGACAGTGTCTTCCTACCGGGCTCTGCTGCTGCAGAGCAGAACCAAGGAGCTCCGGGCGCTGCTGCCCGCTCTGCTGCATGCCTCCGAGGAGGATGCTGCAGCTCAGGGACACCTGTAGCCTCAGACATCCCATGGCCAGCCAGTGCAGCTGCAACAGGAACAAGGTGGGGACTGACAGACAGGCAGCAGTAAAACAGCTCCAATCAAGCTTACAACTGCGGGTGTGGATTAGCTGGGGTGGGGTAAGTGGATATCATCCATTCCCTCCTCCCTAGCTGGTACGGACACGTGTTCCCATGGCACGCGATACGATTGTGCCACCCGCTTTAAAACTGGTGTTGCATCAGTCCCTGTGTTGGTGTATAAAAAAGAGAAAGTGGGATGCTACAAAGATACCTGTACTGGTTGCTCTGATTCACCTCTTCATGTAGGGCTGTATTAAATGGAGATCTTGGCAGAAATAATGCCTACGGAGTAATTCAGAGCGACCTGAAATATAACATACCTCTTTGTAAGAGCCAACTGGCTGAGTGTCAGTGTCTCATGTTTAACTAACACACATCTAATACTTAATATCACCAGGGAAGTCCAGTCTTACTGGCCCCAGAATAACGTAGGATAACTGTAGGCTTTTCAAAATGGCTTCTAAAAGCCTCTTCAGTAAGGGCTGCCAAAGCGTGCTCTCGCCTCTGCTTCCAGAGTGCAGAAAGTGGTACCAGCCCTGGCGATTCCTCTGCTAAATGGAGTACACGCACATCAACTTGATTTTAACAGGTCTTGCAATAAGCCGGGCATTTAAAAATATCCACCTACCCAAAAGGACAAATGAATACATATTGCAAAGCCTTCAGCAAAGATTGTTGAAACAAAACAAACAAAACAATCGTGGTAATCTTTTAGGTAAGACTTATAATGTAGAACAACTTGTCAGTGCAGGTTAAAGTTTTAAGGGCTAGCAATTTTGACAGTGTCCCTTTGAGCACAGTGAGCGCGCAGGGACGAGCAGGACAGCAAAAGGTCACTTGGTCACACATCTCTGCTGCCTCTTTTAAGTTTATCTCAAGACCCACCAGGCACGTCCCAATTAATTATTTAAATCTGCAGGGAAAAATATTTCTGTAGATGAAAAGGTATGATCTTAAATTCTGGGCAAGCTCCAGGATGGCTGGTACGGTCAAAAATAGTGCTGAGAGGAAGCTGGGGCGTGATATCCAATCCACAGGCTTCGGACACTGAAAGATGTCACTTACATCCAGTAACGTTGATTTGTTTCAGATATCAGCAAAGTGGAAACCTACGGATTTTCCTATATCCCTTCGTTTTCAGCTGAACTGTTCCAGATTACAAAAGGTCACCAAACCCAAATTGACAATGATATCTCTGGTTATTTAAAATAACTTTTCCCAACACAACTATTGATTATGTTGCCACCGATCTGCATAAGCTCCTTACAAACCCATGTATACTCCCAAAACATTTGTCCCACGTACTATCCAAATGGTCACAAACGAAAGCCATCAGGCAAGCAATGCCAGGGAAATGGTCATTGGAAGTGAACCAGAGACTCACATCCTGTGTTTGTTAATTTTGTACTGGAATATTAGGGTAGGGCTTTCAAAAGGATTGTATATGTCTTTGAAAATGTCTTCTAAGATTTCCCCTGATCAATGCAATGAAGAAAATACCTGGACAAAAAGCAGATGTGTATATTCACTGGGGCTGATTTTGGTCTGTCATTGCCTGAGAGAAAAAAATGATATAGCACAAAATCCAAAAAGCCTTTTGGGTTCCATTTTCTGAATATAATCTCTCACTCTGGCACACATAAAGAGAAAAGAAATTTAAATTTTTTTTTTTCATATTTCCTGCCACAACAAAGATCTTTAAACAACAGAAAATAAATACTCTTGAATAGTCCAAGCAGGCTTGCTTTCTTGTCGCTTGTAGAAATTAATGTTCTCTATTAGACCAAGCTCAGCTGATTGCTGCAGAAAAATCTGGATACTCCACACCGCTTCTTTCCATTGCCTGGCTCGCCTGTCCTTGGGCTGCCAGTGCCACCATTGCAGGGAGAGGCAAATTAATTATTGTTTTTGTTCTGTAACAAACAATGTGACCCATGACTTTATTCTTTTAAACCTGCAATTCTTGCATTTGTTTCTGTGACTCAGCCCGGATGTGTTATCTTTATATAACAGCAAACAGTAAGACATAATGATGATGATAACATGTTACTTTAGTTTTAATAGAAAAATGAGCCACTTTCTCTCTTCAGACACTCACACAAACACAGTGGCTGGTTTCATCTGTCGCAGTGGAGGGGGAAAATGTTTAAACACCAGCAATACAGCCCTGCTTCAGTTGGTAAACAGAGTAGCTGATACGAAGCAATACAGTTGTATTTTGGAATATACCTGATACCAGCAGCCAGCGATGGGAACACTTTTACATGTTTAATCATCATGGCCATGACTAAGTACCTTCATCTTCCAACGGGAGGACCTACCACGGATCTGCTGGAAAAAAATCTTGGTAGAGAAATTCTGCTTCTGTTTCTGTCACTTCAACTCTTCTGCGATGACTGTTACCCCTTGCTCCTCAGAAAGACGTTTTCCTGAAGACAGATTAGGAGAAAACATATTTGTGAACATATGAACAGATTTTCTTCTTATGATACATAACTTTGGCGTGCAGTCAGGAAATGATGATAATCTCCTTCTCTATCTTCCCTTGCTAATGAAGAGGAACTGCCTCTGGGGTTAAGGACAAAAGGTGAACTCTCCCTGAACACAATTTACACCTGCTGAGCATATGATTCGGGCGTCTAAAATTCTTGTCTTGGCAGGTGTCCCAGGGACCAAGCCACACGCACGGAGACTTAGGAGATAATATTTTCATCTAGACATTAAATAAGAAACAGACTCCAGAGGGATGGATTTTGGGATACTTTAGGGCATCTCATTTTTATGCTCAACCTTGTAAAAATCTTTCACTATTCAAATTCACGAATACTGATCTTTACCTACCAGTAACTAAGCTGAAAACACAGTTGAAAAGTAGCCAAGGTAAAACCACAGCTGTAGTTTAAAAGCAGCCTAAGCAAGGGAGGAAAGAACAGCCCATCCCTCATCTGTTGGTAGCTACGCCGCGAACACGTGGAGAAACTCCTGGAAAGGGAGGCTGCTAGGTAAATGTGATCCTTATGAAAGTTTTCACTCATTCTCAGATTTCCCTTTTATGAGACGAGCAGTACGGTGCTCTTGTTTTCTATCCCCTTTAAGATTTTTCTGGTTCAGAATAGCTTATGAAACACAGAAGTGCTGGGGTGCAGAATATGTTCACTTGGAAACGGGATGTGGACACATTTTACACCCATACCCTGCCTTGTTTTGAATGAATCAAAAATTACAATTAATTGCTACTGACAACGCAGGCACATCTGGGTAGGCAGCAACCTTGAGGGGCAGGAGGATGGCGTATTTTCCCAGTTCTAACAAATGTATGATGACGTTTTGAATATTTGTTAGAGACGGACAAAACAGCAACACTTAGAGCCATGTCAGTACATGTACATGGGGTAGGTATTCACACCCAGAACTCGTGTGTGTGTTGGATCACGCTGAGATTATTCACTACAAATTGCAGTTAAATCCTTTTCTTCCTAGCCTAATTATTCTCCTTCCTTTCTCACACACTTTCACTCAAAAAAAAACCTAAACCAAAACAAAACCAACCCCAAAACCATACCACCAAAAGCCAACGAATTCACTTCTGAGGGTTTTTCCTTTCATTCTCCATTCTTTCTGTTCAGCTGAGGTACTCTCAAGGATTCTAAGCCTGAATATCTATGGAGTGTACCAATTCCAGCTGCCACGGGAGATCTGATTTCATTTTAAGAGCACTATGATATCTCTTAATGTGTCTGGGATAAAACCCGCTCCCAGCATCGGTGCCCTCAATATCACTTACTTTGCAAAATTTCTGAAATCCAACCCTTGCAGTTGTTTACCAACTTTAAATGCCACCTAGGGAGCTGATAGCCGTCCATTATCATTGCAGCTTCCAATTTAGCTCATCTGACCCAAGAGGGAGGGATTAGGTTCCGACGGCCTCCTCAGATGGGACCTGCTGCTGACATTTAGCTGGCTGACGGGAGACGGGAGCGTGCCTGAAGGACACTGCGGGAGGGAGATGTGCCCCATCCTCCACGGCGGCAGCAGGTTGTTTGTGCCTGATACAAAACATGCCTCATGCTGCCTGTAAAGCATGTTGACTAAGCAGCGAGCACGGAAGAACAGCAATAAAAGCAGTTCCTGGGAGACAGCCAAGAGGCATGGTTAGACACAGCTGATCCCTGTGTGCCTGGAAAGCGGGGAACCAGGGACAGTCCAGCGACACCGACTGCATCAGGCAACTGATACAGGCAGCGTACGGGCAAAGACAGACTCGTGATGGGCTTATGGGTATAAATAGTCACAGGATCAGCTCGTGTTGTGGTCCAGCATGGAAAAGGAGATCCCAAACACTCATGGAATCACAACTGCAGTGCACTAGAAATGTAAATCTGCAAGGGAAAGAGCAGACAGAAGTTCACCAATGAATTTTGGAGGGGGAGGAAGATCTTGGCTTATCGCTGCTGTGTGTCTGGCTTTCTCACTGCAAAAGAAACAACAGTCAGGAATCTCCACATGACTTCTCCAAAACTATAGCTGTGTTGGTCAGCTGTGTCCCTAGAAGCCTGGGAACCAGGATGACAAACGTCTAAGAAGGCTTATGGTCCATGCATGGGGCTTGGCTTCCCTGCCAGCTGGGAGCAGCTCAGGCTCCTTTGGAGTCATGGTGGTGGACTTTTTGGTCCCAGAGAGGTTTCCTCCTGACAAATAAATGGGGAACAGCTCAATTATGTTATATTAATATACAGAGCATGAATGTCCATTTATCTACAGCAGATCCTTCCCTGCTTGCCTAGACCAGTTAAAAGGGCAGTCCAGTGGTGAGAAGACCTTTCTGACATGTCTCTGGTTCTGTAGTAGACCCTTAATACTCATAAACTGGATGATTCACAGCGGAAAGCCTAGACCAGAAAAAAGCTAAACCTAAATGAAAAAGCCCTAAACCTCTGAGGGTCCACCTTCAAAGAAAAATAGGCAGTGCATATGGGATGTACATAAACTCACATCTTTTCTTTTCTGGTTGTCCCCTCCAGTGGCTCCAGTATGGCATGGAGCTGGGTGGGAAATCACATCTCAGTGACTTGATACATCTTTCAGCTCTCTTACTTCAACTGAAACTTCTCATTAAGGCTCCCAGTTTCTACCAGATCAGGCAGAAGCACAATTTATCCAGGTCTTCACAGACGAGAAGCCAGGCTCTATGCCTGCAGGCAGGCTGCACAGCGACCCTCTGGCCGCCCTCTTTGATGCTCTTTAGTTTGAGATAGTCCTGTGAGGAGCAGAGCGCGGGATGATCCTTGTGAGCCCTGTCCAACTCGAGTTCTATGATTCTATGACTCTACCCCTTGGAGCCCACCCCAGGATGACACTCACACCATCCCGGAGAGGAATCCGGGAGGCTGGGACAGGGGGAGCTCACCTTGGTTTCACAGCACAGAGTACGCAGGCGTGTTTTTCTCTATTGAGGGCTTCCTCAGTTGAAAGCTTTCCCATTCTTTACCTTTCCAAAAGAGCGGATTTCCAGTCTTGAGCCTCCCTAGGCGCTGGCTGTGTTGGGCTGACAAGGGAGCTGCTGACTGGCCGACACCCCGGGACAGCCTGTGGCTCCTCATTCTCCTTACCGCTTCCTGTTCTGCGGGAGCAACTGACAAGACCTGGAAGAGCTGCTGCGAACAGCTGCTATGGTCTCTAACCATCCTCTTATAGGCCCACGCGTGGGGCCTGGCCCCCCCCCGCCCGCGCAGCCCGAGCCGGAGGAGGGGCCGCGAAGGCCCGCGACGCCCCTAAATTTAGACCGGGGTGAGGAGGGCGGGAACAGGCCCGAGCGGCGGGGCCTAGCGCCGCTTCCCTTCCTCAGGAGCCCCGGCCTGGCCCCGAGGCGCGGCCCGCGGCCTGGGTGAGGCGGAGGGCAGGGCGGGCCGGGGAAGGCGGAGCCGGAGGGGGGGCCGGCGGGCTGCGGGAGGCGAAGCGGGGCGGGCCGGGCCGGAGGAGGCGCGCAGGAAGCCGGCCGCTCGCCCCCCCGCCCCGGCTGTCTCCTCAGTGTGGCCAGGAACGCGGGCTCAGCCGGGCTGCGGGAGTGAGTGGCTGTCGGTCTGGGTGTGGGGGGGTTTGGAGGGGAGCGGGGCGGCCCCCAGGCCTTTGCGGGGCTCCGGGTGTGCGGGACACGCGTGGGGCTGGGCTGGGAGTTGCCTGTGAGTAGCACCGTTCCCCTCTCTCTGCCTCCCCGGACCTCTCCCACAGCGCAGCCGGAGCCCGCGCTGCTCCCAGCCCCCTGCCCTCGGCTGTGTTTAAGCTCTGGGACGGGGCAGTGCCCCGCGGGTGGGGCGTGTGGCCGGGTCCCGGCTGTCTGCGAGCTGTCCCCTGCGCGGGGGCTGAGTGTCCCCGCCAGCCCCCTGCCTGGCGCTGGAGCTGCTTGTGTCTGGGGGATGTATCTGGAGCAAATCGGGGGGTTGCTGAACTCTCTCGCTGGATTTCTGCTCTCACGTAGAGCTGGTAGGATAGAGCATCTCCTCTTGTAAAAAAAAAGTGAATGCTGGGCAAAGTCCCGGGCGTTGCGCTGAACTTTGGGAAGTGGAAGCGGTTCCTTCTCGCTTGCGTTGGACGTTTCCATGGGACCATTTCTGGGTGAGAGCGTATCGGTATAAAAAAGGAGCTCCTCAACTTTTCGAGTTCTTATCCCTTTAGTAAACATTGCTAAGCCCATTACTACAGGAAAAGGCATAAATGGATGTGTGTGGAGACCTCGGGTTTAAAGCAGCCGGGTTTACCCCCTGCTGAACTCTGCTGTGAGCTGGTAGTAGAGGTGCATCGAAAGCCGGCTCCTCTCCACCGGCTGCTGGGAGGAGAGAGCTCGCTCTTCTCCCCTCTGAACTAGTTGCAGTTTTCTTCTCCGTGCTGCCCGTCCTAATGCCTCTGCCCCGTGCCTGCCGCAGCTGTGCTGAGGTTTCTCCAGGGCAGAGGTGTTGAATGTGCGGCGGGAGCGGCGGCAGGAGCACCTCTCCAGCCTTGCCAGGCACGCTCCGCTTGCCAGCTATGTGCAGGACGGCGGCGGATGCAAGGGCTACTTTCACTGGAAGACTTGGAACGCTGTGGATGCATGATTGTGTTACCGCTACCGTCTTCTAGTGGTTCTTGGGTTGTGGCTAGACTTCTTCTGTATGTTTGCTTTTCATTCTCTGTGTTTGCAGTCTGCTTCTGTACTGAGCTCTCTTTGAACTGTGACTGCTATTCTGCGATGGGCTTTCCACCCAGAAAGTTCTCCTGTGCAAGAGGTTTGCTCCGATATAATTGCACAGATGTTGGCCTGACGGCTCCGAAGTCCCTTTGTAAGATAATCTTCTGACTCTGGAGAAGAAGCAAACTTGGAGATGCAGCTGCAAGGAGTGTGGTGTGGTTTTAACTGATGTTGATCACACTGTTTCTTTTTCTCACTTATTTATAGGTACGGTCCCTCAGAATTGTTTAGTGATGAGGAGCAGTGACTGATGATTAGCCAGTAATGGCTCAGTCTGATATTTCAAGATCTTTAAGGGTTGATAGTTAAGGCAAAATCCAGCGTTGGTCTCTATAATAGCAACAAGCAGAATATTATTAATTTTAACTTCAGCCGTTTACCAGTTTTATTTCATCTAACTTTGGATGCAAGTTTTGGGTAGACATGTATGTGCATGATAAATTATACACATCTTACAGGTAATTCATAGTGTCACTTTGGTTGTGCGTATGTGGATATACACTTTGTTTGGTTTAATTATGTGTGTGTGCATGTGTGCATGCACAGGAGCAGAGTAATAACTCTTCTATGAGCTCGGGCCTTGTTACATACTCTAATATTTTGTCTAGAGATCCATTTCTACCTGATAATCTGTCATAACAGAGGTTTGGAAAGCTGGACGGATGTGGTGGTTTCAAAGGCCGTTAGATGCAAACCAGCTCTCCCAATGAAAGCTCCTACAGGTTCCCTCCTTCTGCCTGCTTCATCTTCACACAAGTCTCTGCAAGCTTTAGCAAAGATGTAAAAGAAATCTGCTTTTCCCACTGTCAGTTTCCAATTGTTAGTTTCTCCTTTCACATGTCAATATCTCTGTGGTTTCAAAACAAGGCTTTGCATAAACAACAGCTTACTTTTACCTAGTGCTGTTCACACGCACAGGACGGCGAGAATAGTTTTACCTTCTCTGAAATACACAGGCCTGCGCTGTGCTGTCCAAACCCGACAGTCTGGCTGGATGAATTGGTTAATCTCCTGTACATTGCACGGCGTTCCAGCTGCGGTTTGACCCTGCATTTTTCCAGGGATTAGCTTTATGATTGTGGGTGTGCCCCTGCAGCTGGGGTGAGCTCCCCGATGTGAGTTCTCCCTCCAGCAGGGCGCAGATGGCTGGGCACGTGCCTGTGCCCTCCCTTGTTGGGTGTTCTCGGGAGAATAGGAGACCGCTGAAAAAGCTGAGTGCTGGGTACAAGGGGGAATGAACATGAAATAAAAATTAGAGGCTGGGAAAATGATTTTTGAAGCAGATTGGACAAAAGTGGGAAGATCAGGCTTTAAAGAAGGAAGGCCTCCTGCGCTTCAGCTGCTTCCTGGGTGTTTGTGGGTCTGGACTGGAGCCATGGGGAGCCAGCGACGTGGAGCACAGACACCACTGAGGCTGCCTTCCCAGCAGCACCAGTTTGCTTTCAGGGTCCCATGCAGCTCTGCCACAGCTCGTGCTCATGTAGATATAGCCCGTTCCATCCAAAAAAAGCGTTACTTTAGAAAACAGTTTTTATTATGTAACGAAGAAACAGTTTATAATCAGAACTCTTCTACAGTATCCTGGTGCTGCTTTCAGAAACATTTTGTATCCCTAATTTATTTTGTTTGAGGCAGGTCCCCAAGCGAGCATGTCGCTCTGTCTCAGGAGGGCTTTCCAAAGGCCAGGCGAGCTTTCCCTGAGTTACCTCTCATCGTGCTGATGGAGCCCAGGTTGGCATATCTCTGCCGGTGGGGTACAAGGTCTTGGACTGTGCCTTTTTTTTTTTTCTGCTTAGCAAAGTGTTTATCAAACCGAGTGTTGATTATGATTTCAAAATTATATTGAATGCATGCCCCTCCTCTGGGATTAGATTTGCATGTCCTATCAGGTCTCAATCTTTATTCTGACATATAAAACTAGGCTACTTCCTTGACACACCTAACTAATCACCTAACTCGTAGTTATTTTTTGAGCAGGTACCTGTTTGTATATGCCGGTCTATGTCCAGTCTTGTAATAAGCAAAACACCTTGTTTTCTAATCCTGTCTCCTTTGGTGTTTGGCTAGGGGCAGGGGGAAGGAAACTGTGGCTGTAGTTCGGTGTTAGGATCAAGCTGGATTGGGAGGCTGTCCAAATATCTGCACTAAATGTGAGGGGAATGAAGAATATCAGGGAAAAAAGGGTGAACAGCTAGGAATTAGCTGTGACTAACAAGATGGTTTATTTCAAATTACAGTGAGCAGTTTACAGTATTTGCAGGTTGGCGTTGGGTTTTGTGGTTTGTATTAACCCCCGCTAAGAGAGAAAGCAAGAATGACTGTTTGAACTGTTTTAAGCTAAAGACGGTGTTGGTACAAGAACAAAAAATATGAAAGTCATCGCGTAGATTTAGTCAGTAGTCAGGCTGGAGACTGGGTTTCCCACTCCTTGGCAGATTTTGACATAACATTTCAGTAGGACAGGAGGGAATTTAAATGCTTTTATGATAAAACTTGATAAATATGATGTTTGTGTGGTGGGAACGCTCAAAATAGTGGTGACCTTGGTGTTTCTCTGCATTCCTAGTAGTTCTTAGGTACAGTGCTTGGGATTGCAGCCATCCTTGTCTGTAAGCATTGCCGGCTGCTCAGAAACATACTGCTTTCTCTGGCAGGATTAATGCTATCTGAAATCCAAAGATTTAAAAATCGCACTTTTCCCCTCATTATCTGTAAGGCATTTTTTGTAGGAGGGTGAGGAAACAGAAGAAGTAGTTAGGTTAAAAATACAAATAGTGGAAAGAGAAGCCCAAAGAAGTTTGTTCCTTGTAGGATGCAGCTGCAAGCAATTGGGATATCATCTCATGCTGGGTGGGAAGCTCTGGGTACCTGAGTATAAAAAGCAAATTAAGTAGTTTGAAGCAGTGGGGACCAAGAGAAGAAATGAGCATGGTATGCCTATTTTTTGTTTGTCTGTTTTTTTTCCTTTATTTTTGTGCATGACAAGCACTGCGGCTCCTTTTGGGTGTGGTAGCTGAGCTGTTTGCCTGTCCTGGAGCATGGGAAGGATTTCCCCAAATGGTAAACAGCTGCTTTGCTTCCACTGATCAGTGCGGGGTGGCCTGCGGGGTTCTCGGGTGTTGAGTTCTGTGTGGAGGAACTTACAAATCTGTGGTGTGGTCTGTGGCTGGAAGAACCTTGTAGCGCTGTGAGCTGTCTAGATATTGTGGGTTACGTTTCTGTGCTTGGTTGGTGAGACAGTTCTTGGATAATTACTTTAATTAAAGTGCCCTAACTTGTGTTTAAGAAGCCAGAGTAACTGTTGGAGGCTTGAGGAGAGGATCTGGAGGATGGACTCTGCTGTGATGTCTCAGCTGTGGTTTGTCCCCACTGGAGCTCTTCCTTGGTGTGTGGCTTTGTTATAGGTATGGCTTACAGTACGGAGGTTTAGGAGTCACTGTGCCCGAGTCGGTGGCCCAGACTTCTGCTGCTGAGGGAGATAACGAGCTTTGATTGCCTTTCAAAGCGTGCTGCTTTGTTCTTGTTTGCTGTGGTAACAAGTAGCACAGGGCAGCAGGAGATCAGACCTGTATCAACCGAGGAGAGAGGAGCTCGGTGGCTGTTCGGAGAGCTGCAGGGGAAGCATCTGCCCTTTGGGTTGGTTGAAGCTTTAGTTGCTTGCTTTTAAGATGCTTGCTTTGGTTAGTATGGTCTGACATCCCGTGTAATGTAGTGTTGGCCACTTCAGTCTTTTAGAAACAAACAGGAGGGAGCTGGTAGGGGATCTTGTTAAGCAGGGTGCTGGTGGATTGTTTTCTCTTTACATCCCCTCTTTCTTGTTGTTTGGCCACTTCCTGCGTTGACACACCCTGCAAACTGCCACTAACACACTGGCGGTGCGGTACAGCTTCAAACGCTTCAGTTACCAACTTAATTAGTAGGAATCCTAGTTGTGGCCTGTCTCGTTGTCATGGTGGCCACCTTTTCAGTCGTCCCACAAGAAGGATGGAAAGCTGAATGAGAGGGAGCTGGAGTGGCGACTCTGGCTGTTTGGGGAAGCAGAGGCGCTACACGGCTCTCGGCTCAGCCTGCAGGGATATCGGTCTGGGGCCTCGTCAGCCTGAACTCACCTGGGAAGCTCTGGGAAGGAAGGAGACAGATTGACAATGCTACGGGGCCAGTGGCAAGTTATGCAAACTGCAGTGGTGATGATTATAAGTTTTTCTATTTTTAAGTCTTCCATTGAGTGACTCACTTTATTAGATGCATTCGTTTAAAATGGAATGTGAAGCACCCAGATTCCATGGTAATGGCCTCGTAAAGCACTCAGATACACAACATAACAGATTGGGTTTCTTCTCTTAATTTAACAGGCTTTGCGTCTCGTACACCATGTCTGATGGCAGCACACGGGGCGTCACACACTCCTATTGCCTAGCTCCACAGTTTGGATCCATCTGTCTCTTCACTTTTGCGAAAGTAGTCGTCTTTCTTTGATCTCTAACTCGCAGTTCTGCATCTGAATTTTCCACCATTCTTCTTCCCCCATTCCTCTCATTCTTTCCCTCAGCTTTGGCTGTGCGCTGCTTAGATCCAGCCCGATATCTTAATAATTAGAGAGGTGCCTGCGTGTGCCCTGGGCTGAACAGAGTACACAACTCCAAATGAGATCCTGCCCACAGTCTGGCAGCTGCCTGGGCTGGGCATTGCAGGAAATAAGGAAGGCAAGTCACTCCCAGGATTTATATCAGCCCAAGGAGAACTGCGGGGTGGCAGAGGTTTGTCGCGTGGGGCACAGTATTCAGGAGCATCTACTGGAGACAGGTGTTAATCGCTTTTTTTTTTAAAAACAGGGTGTAAGTTGTGCTTTGTGTGGTGTTGGCTTTAGATGTGGGGCTGGAAGGGAAGCGGCAGAATGCTGCCTTGGAGAAGAGTATTAACCGATGCAGCAGAGCCCTTGCCTGCGGTGCGGGGGGCCAGGGTCTGTTAGCTTGGGAGGCTCACCCGGGGACCTCGCTGAGACGGGGTTGCTGGTCACCAGGCTGGGCTGTGGAGTGGGAGCTCCCTAGGGAAGTGACTGCTGCATGCTCCTTTACCTCCAAGTAAGCGTGACCCTGAGTTGCTGGTTAAGCAATGCACTGCAGGAGGGAGCGGTTCTTCCTGTGACGACAGCTTGTGTTAACTTTCTTGGCTTTTGGAAACTGAAAGCTTGAACTTGTCCTGATAAACCTTTTGAGTAGTTTCTGTTTCATGTAACTAGCGCCTTTTTTTCCTTCCTTTGTGTTTGCTTTCAAGTTTTAAGTCTATTTCTTCTTATCAGAAGTCCTTTAATAGCTCGAAGTTTGAGCTGATGTCCCTGGGAAGCTCTAGCAATACTCAGCTGCTAGGCTGAGAAATGTTCCCTGGGGGTTATTCAGCGTTTGCACAGATCACGCTGTACGCAGTACCCATTCCTCGTGGCACGCTGCTGCCGTGCCAGTCAAGGGCTCCTTGCTCATGCCTGAGCTTGTTCCAGAGCCTGTTGGGGACATCAGCACACCCTCGAATCGAGGGCATGGGTCCAAAGGGTGCCGTTTGTGACCTGCACTGGAACTAAGGGTAAGGCTTAGCGTGTGGGTTTCCAGTGTCAGATGGCACTTACGGTGTTAAAGCACTGTACACTGTTTGAGACGTTTTTAAAGGTGACTCAGAATGTTTGTGTTACGGAAAAATGACTTATTTCTGACTGCATCACTGCTCATGCTGTTTGCTGTTATAATTTTCATTAAAATAAAATTCAGTTCCCATCACAAGCTACTGATCTCAGCTTGGAAGAGAGTCAAGTTTTACAACCTACTCCGAAAGATGAGGGGTTTGTAAGTGTAGGCTCTTTGTGTACACAGCACTCTGCCTACAGCCTCGGTTGTAACTGTGTGAACTGTATTCTTTCCCCTTTCATCTTCTGTGCTCTGCTTTATCCTGCTGGATGCTGACAGGAGCCTTTAGCAGCCGTTCTGGGGCAGAACTAGAGATAAAAACCCACGAGTGTATGTTTAGAGAGCCTCTAATTTCTCTTTGGCAGTGCTGAAGCCCTCCTCCTGCCTTGGGAGACCTTGTTGCATGCCGTGTCCCACATGCACTGTGGTTTATTTCGGAAAGAAGCCAGAGCATCTGGGCAGGGAGAGGTTGCGATACGCTCTAGCAGAGCCCAGGGGAAGAGCCTGGGGCAGAGCCTGGGCAGGGCACGCAGCAGCCTGGCACATCCGGACCGGGTCACTGTCGGCTGCTTGCCTGGGGCTCTGCCTGCCGCCCTGCTAATGCCCCGAGCTCCCTTCAGCCAAATCCAAATGCATCTGCTCATACCTTGCAAATAGGCGCTGGCGGGTTCCTGGGATGAAATGGAGATGTCCTGGGTGTAAAAGCACCGTCTGCAGGTTGAGTGCCTGTCTGGCTTTGCGCTGAAGTGGCTCGTGTTGAGCAGTGCTTTCCTTTCTGTCCCTGGATAAGCTTCTCTTACCGATGGCGAGCAGGATTTATGTGGCCATTTGAGCAGCTGGTCTCCTGGGAGCGTTCCTTTCTCTGGAGAATTGCACATAATCTGGCCATCAGCTCTGCGTAGAGCTAATGACACACGGCCCTGGCCGTCGGGCACGCGGAGGGTAGCCCCTTGCTGACGGCCGAGGATAAAACCCCTCCTGTGGGGAGGGCACCGAGCCTGCCGGGCTCCTTGTGGTTGGAAGTTGAAGGTGGACGAGGTTAGTACACTGAGGGACTCTGGTAAACAGATGCCACTCTAAAGATTTTGTGTCTCATCCAAAATTTTTAAGAAATCAGTTTTGAGTTGAACTTTTGTTTGGTTTTGATAATTTAACTTCTGGAGACCGAGTGTCCTTTGTTTATACATATGAAGGAATATTTATTGTGTGCAATCGGCAGTGGAGCTTGCTGGGTTCCCAGCAGAGATTTTCTGTAGGAAACTGTTAAATAAAAGCTGTTTGGTTGTCTCTGTAGTATTGTGTTAGAGCTGGTGACAGATGCTTTGGAGCTTTCTGGATCCAGGTACGCACTGGGGGGGGGCATGGGTGCTTCAGTTGGTTTTGTTGGTTGTTTAAGTGAATTCTCTTTGCTGGAAGAACTGGTGTTTGTTCAGGTTAATGGATGAGAGCCTGTGGCATCCATAGGGAAACATTCTCTGGGAGTACAGCAGCAGGGGAGGGGGCAGGTTGCTGATAGCAGGGGGAAGTGCGGAGGACATGGCACGGGGAGCTCCTGCAGCTGAAAGCAGAGGGCTTGGCTGTGTGTCTGCTGTTTGCAGAGGCAGTGCAGGAGGTGGAGCGCTCTGAGTGTGAGGAGCAGGTGTAACACAGGTCACTATCTTATTTCCCACTGCTGGCCCAGAACAGCTTTTATTTGGTACGTGAGCATATTCTGTTGGAGGGCTTGGGGTTTTTTTTTTAAAGTTATCAGAAGAAGAGATATTTTGAACTCCTGAGAACAGCGTAATGCTGTCCATGTAACTTGGAATTGTTGGGAGTGTTGAGTTTATTTCTCCTGATCAGTTTCATAAGTTGTTGTAGGAACAACTTGGAAATCTGCTACACAACTTTGGGGGAATTCTTCCCTTTTTTTTCCTTCGTATATGCAGTGGTATCTCTAGTGTGGCTCACAAAGAGAGAGGCTTAGATTTAGGTTGATGCAGTAAGGGTTTTTTAACTGAGAACTAGAGACATAAAAGTCAAATAGCTACATTATTCATTATTTCTCCAGTTTTAAAAACCTGGTGGGTTTTTTTTTCCCCCAGAAGTATTAATAAAATGTTTGTGGAAAAGGCCCAGTAGAAGATACATTTCTAAGATCATCATTTCATTGTTTTAAAAACAAAATAAATGACTTCCAAAGCTGGCTGTGAGACTGCATTGTTAACGTAAGCTGGTGTAGGCAATGGCCGTAGACTTTTCATCAGGAATTCATATACCCTGTGCTGCTCTGATTCAGTCCTGCTCAGTGAAAATACGGTGGTCTGACTCCGGTGGGTGTGTACCTGCTCTTCAGAATGAAATCTCAGAGGAGGCTTAGGGAGGCCAGGGGATGAGAAGCCAGGATGTGTGTTGCCGTGCTTTCGGCTGCCCCGGTTCTGCAGCGTTCCCCTTGCAGGGTTTGACCTTGTGCCGGGGAAGGGACGGGTGCTCGCCCTTGGCCAGGAGCCTCTTGGCTTGTGATTGCCGTGGAGCAGCAGCTGCTGAGCTGTGGCTCTCAGTCTGTTCACAGTTCATGAACTTTTGCAGAGTTTACCTGAGCTGGGTTAAGTTGGGATTTCAGCTTCAGCCACCGCCCCGTCTTGCTGAACTTGGTAGAACATTGCAAGGATGCGCTTCGGTTTGTTTTATTGAAAGCTGGTATCTCTGCGGACGCATAAGCTGGCTTGTTGGGAGATGCTAATTTGTTCTTTTAAAACTCCCTTGGATTTTGGAGCATATTGTGTTCCCAGAACAGGCACTCGCAAGGGCTTCGTACTCTGATTTGAAGTGACTCCTTAGCTGGTGCACAAGGTGTGCAAAGCTGCTCCGAGGCTGCCACGTCTTTGCAATCTGAAAGATGAGTTGTTATTCTAGCGACTTGAAGAAACCTTATGGTAGAAGTGTGTAGTACACTGCGTGCTCGGGTGGTGCGTATGTATTCACCGTCACCATATGCTCCGTGCAGCTACAGGCGATATGTGAGCTGATGTTGATTGTCTCCGTTCTTTTATTTTGCGGGAGGTGATGAAGGCGGCGGTGGCAGTGCAGGTTTTCCAGCTGCATGTATAAATTCTTGTGCAGTACTGAATTTCCTACTGCGTTGACTTCGTGAGTGTCCGGAGGCATTTTTGGGTACGTAGCAGTGATGTTACAGAAGGTTCTCTTAGCAGGTTTAAGGTGGTAGGGTTTAGCTGACGGTTAGTTTTTAGTTTTTAGTTTGAGGAAGGGCTGCTAGCCTGCAGGACAGGGTCTGATTCGGAGGCACCCCGCTCCCATCATAGGACATTTCTCACATTGCTCATATCCTGGCATGCGAGACTTGTGCCAGAGTGAGGGGAGAGGGACTCTGCGGGCGACAGGCCTGTGTCCCTGGCTGTCCCCTGAGCTGGATGTGCAGTGCTGGGCTGCTGTTCCCCCGCAGGCAGCCTTCCTCCCTGGGGACTCGCGTTCCTCCTGCAGTGGTAGCCGGCGTGCTTCACGCGCAGCCCTGCGCTGGTGCTGCTGTGGCTGCTGGCAGCGTCTGAGACACCTGGCGCGATGCTTGCTCTCTGTTTCCATGGAGGTGCTGGAGCTTTTGAGGCCAAGCCTCCGCGGTAGCTTCCCTTTGAGCAATTTCCCTTGCTGTGGGGTTTTCTGTCTGTTGCCTTCCCCTTTTGCTCCTCCCTGTCCCGGTATAATGGAAAGATGGAGTTGGGTCTTTTTGAGAGCGAAGTATGAAGTAAATGGAAAATGTGATGCTCTGCATGCACAGCGAGAGAGGTGGTTATGGTGGGAACCTCCCGCAGCACACATGCTGCTCTTCAGAAAAACTTGTGGGAAGCTGCAAGTCTTGGCCTTCTGTACAAAATGACTTGTGTATAGGACATCGTACAATGTCTGTACATCAAAAGTTTTCATACAATAATTGCGTGTGGAATTTCCACCCACGCTGAGTGTGCTGCAAAGCAAAGAGCTCAGGGAATGACATTAAGACCTATACCATCGTAAAAATGAAGTTTTCTTGTTTTGCTTGCGTCTTAAACATCTTTGGTGTGTTTTTTAAGAAAAAAGAAGAACTCCACTAACTGGAAGAATGGATAGGAGAAAAGGCGAGGGCTGAGCCCCCTACCCTGGAGGAGCCCCTAGCCCAGCGGAGCCTCCTGCCCAGCCCGGATGGGACCCGCTGTGACTCCTGCTCCTGCCGCGCTGTAGCTCGGCTGGTGTTCGGTGTTGGCACGGGGCTGTATGTGCTGCCGGCTTCCGCTCTGAGCCTTAATGGTGCTAAATCTCTTGTGTGGAGACTGCTGGTGAGGCTGGGGCTTGGACAAAGATGTCTTCATAACCGGAGGGCTCGGGGCGCTGACGGGAGCCCTTCAGGCTTGATGTGTGTTGTTTCTAACGCGATGTGAGCGGCCGCGGTCCCGGGAGGATGGATTAGGTTGTTCCTGCTTAAGATTCAGGTCAGTCCTATGCAAATTTTTCATTCAGTATCCAAACAGTGGGTCTTTTAAGAGCTTGCCTGACCCACATAGGGCTAGTTTCAAACCCTCTGTAGCTGGATGACAAAGTTTTGTGCTTCCTTTGAGCCACTTAATCTTACCCACTGTCTTTGGTGCTGCTTCTCGCTGAAGGACCCACTCCGTGCCTGGCAGTGCGTCGCTGCTCCACCATTCCTGGGTAGGACGAGCTTTGCTGGTGTCCAGTGAGTACCGGGGTCGTAACTCCTGGCTGGAAGGCAAGATGGAGTGCTCGTAGGCAAATGCCAGTGTAGAAACAGCTGGATGGGACGGGAGGGTGGCTAAAGGTGGTCTTGTCGAGCAGATCTGCTGTTCTGTTGCGATAGGATTTGGTGGCCATCTGGCTGATGGCAGGGTGTTCTTGTTCTGCTTTTGCCACAGGATTGTAAGCGCTCGTCGCAAATACGAGTACTTAGAGTTTAAATGGGGGGTGTGTGTACATGTCTGCTTGTATATCGAAATACTCTTTTGTCGTTCAGCTTTCACAGCAAATACCAGATCCCTGTCTTGCCTCTGTCTAGACAGTGTTTAGAAGTTATTAATACTGCAATGAAAATTGCTAATTAACGTATTGCTAGCCTAAGTTTCAACTTGTCACAACATTGTCATTGGTTTCTACAAATGGTCTATTCAGTGTAGCCTAGATTATAACATGGTAAAACTGCCTATTAATTTTTATCTTCTTTTCTTACAGTAAAAAATGGCATTTCAGAAGGCAGTGAAAGGAACTGCTCTCATTGGAGGAGGTGCCATAGCAACAGTTTTTGGCCTCTCTCAATTTTCTCAGTATAGAAACAAACACGTAAGTATTAATTATGATTTCTGATAAAATATGAAACTTAAAATCTGTTTGAGCGTATGTTAGGCTTATACGAATAGTTTTGTTTGGAAAGGCGTGCCAAGAGCCTCGCAGCTTGATCTGGTAGGTGCTAATCTGGAGAATGGCATTAAACGATGTTTCACTGCTGCAGGTCTTCAACCAGTGGGGAAGTGCGATTCTTTTGAAATCAGTTTTCGTGTTTAAAAAAATGACCTTTGTGCACTTCTAGGGATTTTACTTAGTTGCAGGAGGGGTGGAAAGTACTGATTGAAGTGTAAGCGCTACATAGAGTTTGGACAGTATTTTCAAACTTGGAAGCTTGAAGTGAAACCACTAGCACTGCCTCTGAAACATCTCAGCTTCACTCAGCCATGGTGGCAGCCCTCGTTCAGTACAAAAAGCTGAAAACTGTTTGAGGGTAGGATCTGTGCTGGAGAAGTCCACGGTGAGGCTCCTGTTGTTTCTGGTGGGCACTGGCCTCTGTCTGGGTGGGCACAGCAACCTCGACCCTGGGCACCTCCAGGCACAGTCCGGAGCTGTGTCTGCCAGCTGGCTGAAGCATGCAGACGGAATAAATTCCCCAGGCAGTGAAGGATGATGTTGGAGACTCACTGTTAAATAGTGGCAGCAAAAAGAGGTGCAGTGGATCCCAGAGCCGGTTTGTGTATTGATTCTTGCTGTTGTAGAAAATAGATTTCGTTGGCGTATCTGCTTATCGGAGTCACTGTGCTCTTTAGCTCGCTTCTCCCTGCAGGAGAACGCAGTGAAAAGAGCAGAGTTGTGGACTGGTTTTAGAGGAGCTGTTGATCCACGCCAACTCTGCCTTTGTCTTCCAGCCCGTTGTTTTAGTGCAGTTGTGCTGTGCTTTAGAGTTCTGTAAAATAACCAGGTCTGGGTTTAGAAGATGCGTCTGAGGGAACATGTCTTCTGATCTTGTGTTAAACCTGCAAGGCTGACACCTCGTATCTGGCCAAAAATATTTGCAAACAGTGTTCCAGACCATGGATGAAGTCAGTGTAGTCAGAGCTGTGGCCTGATTTGCTTCAGTCTGGGTTTGGAAAAAGCTTAAGGCTAGGGAAGGAGCTTCTGCTCCTTCGGAGATGGTGTCAGTGTGAGCAGCTGGGTGGGCAGGTGACTGTTCTTCAGGGTGTTTTCTGCTTCTCACCTTAGAAATGTGATCAGTCAGCTCTTCATCTAGACAAGCCGTTACACTGGGAACTGCTTTAGTTACTACACACTTACTACAAGGTGCCATTCAAATTGGGCAGACTGAAAATAGGAACAGAAGTGGATGTTAATGGTCTAGCCGGAGGCAGAACAGTGGGTGATGGGAGACAGTCCCCACCGAGTGCCGTGAAGGTGTGCGGTACGGCTGAACAATGATCTGAGTCTTCTGGCTGTTTCCATGGGGAGGAGGACTAGCAGCTGAGGTATGGGTGAAGCAGACGAGATGAGTCATTTCTGGGGAACCTAGCTGGAAAGCGGATAAGCCAGGATCCTTACGGCTTCGGATACTGCTGCAGAAAATAAAACCTAGCGTTTGGAGTGAGCTTCTCATTGGGCTGCCTGTCGCGCACCTAGCTGATAGGACTGTGTCGAACTGTCTCCCTCTCTCTGGAGTCTTTATCGCAGGATTTCACAGCCTGGCTTCGTTACTGTCAGAAA
>WKFP01014906.1:127952-151191 GCA_011057875.1 Pterocles orientalis | reverse complement strand
CGCAAATACGAGTACTTAGAGTTTAAATGGGGGGTGTGTGTACATGTCTGCTTGTATATCGAAATACTCTTTTGTCGTTCAGCTTTCACAGCAAATACCAGATCCCTGTCTTGCCTCTGTCTAGACGGTGTTTAGAAGTTATTAATACTGCAATGAAAATTGCTAATTAACGTATTGCTAGCCTAAGTTTCAACTTGTCACAACATTGTCATTGGTTTCTACAAATGGTCTATTCAGTGTAGCCTAGATTATAACATGGTAAAACTGCCTATTAATTTTTATCTTCTTTTCTTACAGTAAAAAATGGCATTTCAGAAGGCAGTGAAAGGAACTGCTCTCATTGGAGGAGGTGCCATAGCAACAGTTTTTGGCCTCTCTCAATTTTCTCAGTATAGAAACAAACACGTAAGTATTAATTATGATTTCTGATAAAATATGAAACTTAAAATCTGTTTGAGCGTATGTTAGGCTTATACGAATAGTTTTGTTGGGAAAGGCATGCCAAGAGCCTCGCAGCTTGATCTGGTAGGTGCTAATCCCGAGAATGGCATTAAACGATGTTTCACTGCTGCAGGTCTTCAACCAGTGGGGAAGTGCGATTCTTTTTAAATCATTTTTCGTGTTTAAAAAAATGAGCTTTGTGCACTTCTAGGGATTTTACTTAGTTGCAGGAGGGGTGGAAAGTATTGATTGAAGTATGAGCGCTACATAGAGTTTGGACAGTATTTTCAAGCTTGGAAGCTTGAAGTGAAACCACTAGCACTGCCTCTGAAACATCTCAGCTTCACTCAGCCATGGTGGCAGCCCTCGTTTGGTTCAAAAAGCGGAAAACTGTTTGAGGATAGGATCTGTGCCAGAGAAGTCCACGGTGAGGCTCCTGTTGTTTCTGGTGGGCACTGGCCTCTGTCTGGATGGGCACAGCAACCTGGACCCTGGGCACCTCCAGGCACAGTCCGGTGCTGTGTCTGCCAGCTGGCTGAGGCATGCAGACGGAATAAATCCCCCGGGCAGTGAAGGATGATGTTGGAGACTCGCTGTTAAATAGCGGCAGCAGAAAGAGGTGCAGTGGATCCCAGTGTCGGTTTGTGTATTGATTCTTCTGTTGTAGAAAATAGATTTCGTTGGCGTATCTGCTTATCGGAGTCACCGTGCTCTTTAGCTTGCTTCTCCCTGCAGGAGAACGCAGTGAAAAGAGCAGAGTTGTGGACTGGTTTTAGAGGAGCTGTTGATCCACGCCAACTCTGCCTTTGTCTTCCAGCCCGTTGTTTCAGTGCAGTTGTGCTGTGCTTTAGAGTTCTGTAAAATAACCAGGTCTGGGTTTAGAAGATGCGTCTGAGGGAACATGTCTTCTGATCTTGTGTTAAACCTGCAAGGCTGGCACCTCGTATCTGGCCAAAAATATTTGCAAACAGTGTTCTAGAACGTGGATGAAGTCGGTGTAGCCTGATTTGCTTCAGTCTGGGTTTGGAAAAAGCTTAAGGCTAGGGAAGGAGCTTCTGCTCCTTCGGAGATGGTGTCAGTGTGAGCAGCTGGGTGGGCAGGTGACTGTTCTTCAGGGTGTTTTCTGCTTCTCACCTTAGAAATGTGATCAGTCAGCTC
The DNA here is from genome assembly GCA_011057875.1 of Pterocles orientalis. NCBI lineage: Eukaryota > Metazoa > Chordata > Aves > Pterocliformes > Pteroclidae > Pterocles > Pterocles orientalis. The sequence goes on along the minus strand of WKFP01014906.1, from coordinate 149,592 downwards.
TTCATCTAGACAAGCCGTTACACTGGGAACTGCTTTAGTTACTACACGCTTACTACAAGGTGCCATTCAAATTGGGCAGACTGAAAATAGGAACAGAAGTGGATGTTAATGGTCTCGCCGGAGGCAGAACAGTGGGTGATGGGAGGCAGTCCTCACCGAGTGCCGTGAAGGTGTGCGGTACGGCTGAACAACGATCTGAGTCTTCTGGCTGTTTCCATGGGGAGGAGGACTAGCAGCTGAGGTATGGGTGAAGCAGACGAGATGAGTCATTTCTGGGGAACCTAGCTGGAGAGCGGATAAGCCAGGATCCTTACGGCTTCGGATACTGCTGCAGAAAATAAAACCTAGCATTTGGAGTGAGCTTCTCATTGGGCTGCCTGTCGCGCACCTAGCTGATAGGACTGTGTCGAACTGTCTCCCTCTCTCTGGAGTCTTTATCGCAGGATTTCACAGCCTGGCTTCGTTACTGTCAGAAATGGCAGCTTCAGATTCTAGGACCGTTAAATGAAGGAGGAGGTGGAGGGGAAGGGTCATCTGGACAGCTCGTGTGTCATACATGCAGTATTCCAGAATTCAGAGAGTTCCCATTTTTGGGAATGGATGGCCGTTATGAATTTCCAAAGACAGATTAAAAACCCACAGTTTCACAGAAGGCGATCATGGTGTCAAAGTGAAATAACCGTGTGTCCCTCAGTTTCTAAACCTCTTGTGTAGGATCAGTCTATGAAGGATCTGAAAATTTCCAGCATATGTGTAAGCAAATGGATCTGTCAAGTGAACAGCACGTTGTTTTCGTGTTGTACTAACTTGCACATTTCCCCCGTGATGTCCCTTAAAGCTGCTGCCTTAAACACCTAATATAGGGCAGCAGGTGGAACATAACTGGAGGGATTGACACAAAGGGGGACAGTCCATTTGTCGTGTTGACATATCTAAGCTGTGGGCATGTCCCCCAGCCCAAGTGTCTTCTCTTTAATAATGCCTGCCAATCAAATGTGTGCTAGGGCAAAGATCTTGTCTTCCTTTGCCAGAGACGGATATTGCCCTAAGATGTGCACTAATTGGCTACACATTGTAGGAAATCTGTTGTTATTTCAAGAGCAGAATCCGTCACGTAATAAGACAGAAATAAAATGCTCATTTTTTTTACCCCGGTTCGTATTGCTTCGCGCGGTGCCTGGATGTCTGTGCTGTGGTTAGCATCCTGGCGGCAGGGCACCCGGCTGCAGAATGAAGACCTCGGCTGGCTAACAATCCTGCACGTGCAGCCTAGGTGATCTCTGTCCTTCTTTTCCACGTTCACTCAGCTGGCGTTAGATGTTCCTGTGACACTGGGCTGTCCGAGGGAGGAGCTGAAGGGTGGGAAAGTTCTGGCCCTTGGGAACGGGTGGGAGGTCGTTTGGATTTGTTCGTCGAGCATACTAGTGAGTGGTTTGTGTGCTGAAAGGGATGAGTAGTGGCAATTTCCGATGTTGAAATGGAAATTATTCCTGCTAGGTTTGAGAGTCAAAGCCCGACCGCGAGGGCAGTGGCACAGTTTGCAGGGTTAGCCCTGTCTGTTCGGGACCAGCTGCAAAGGGGTTGCACCTTGGAAATCAGCCGCTCCCTGGGCTCAGATGTGTCTGGTTTTCACGAGTGTTATCCCAGCCCGTTCTTCTATACACACACACACATTTTGGGGCACATGCCTGCAAGAGCAGCTGAGGCACCGGACCCTGAGAACACGTGTCTGTGTGGCACAGGCAGGCGGAGAAGCCGTTTCGGGAATTGTCCTTGTTGTGTGTTGGGTTTTGTGACGATACACGGTTCCTGCTGAGCAAAGGGAGGATGGGAACACGTGTTGACGTGACAGAACTGTTGCTGAATTTAAGCTGATGGGTGAATATTTTTGTAGTACCCTGATCACTGGGATATTTACTGAATTAATAAGCTGGGTTAGCTTAGTGCTGTGTGGAAGGGAGCATGCAGGAATGACACTAATTCAAGCAAAACCTCTTTCGGTAAGCACACAGGAGTGGTTCTTTCCAGTTAAATAACCGTTACCCGTAAGGAAGCTGCTCGTGCTTTCTGTGCAGCCTTACTGACTGAGGCTGGTGAGGGCCAGTGCGCGGTTTCTTTTCGGTTGCCCTTTTCCAGAGCCAAGGAGCCAGCTGGGGAGCTCCCCACAGCAGGCACAGCAGAGGTCTGAAGAAGCTAGTCCCTCCTGAGCTGTTTTTGGGTAAAGCAAAAGTGTGTATGGACTCTGATATTTTTTTCAGTGCTACCTCTGGAATTGAATTTCGTCTTAGCACAGAAACTCTCACATCCGCGTACGCTGCACTGGCTTCTGATCACGAGCTCCTGCAAAGAAGAGTTGCCTCCGAGGAGAGCTGGTCCCCTCGGGGACACACAGTGCCCAGGCTTTGCACGTAACTGATGTGGCCTCAGATGTTCAGATCCCTGCGTGGCGAGGGTGATATGCCCAGCCCTCGCTAGCTGATTCACCAGTGACAGAAATGGCAATGCCAGCTTCCCTTGCTTCCCGCAGATGCTGGCTGGATTGCTGCATCCTTGCCTTTAGTGCATCGAGCCAAGCGGGCTGGAACTGGGTACCATGTGGGTGTTTGATGTGCTGTGGCTGAACTGGACACCACTGGTGGTTCCCCCCGTAATCATGAAGGGAAAAAGCACTGCTGTGTTTTGGAGCTGTCGGGGATTGCTGGCTTTTCCTAGCTAAGCCCACCAGGCAATCTCCTCTTTCTGGTGTGTAGGGACACTGCTGGGCAGGAGGAATTGCTCATCAAGGTGAATCCGATGGGGGTGAAAATGTGATAATGCATCAGGGCCTGCTTTGGGGTTTTCTTTAATTACTACTTTTTAAAATATTTTTTTTCCTAAATAAGGATGATGAATTGGACTCTGCAAGCCTACCTGGAGGTTTACTTTAGCAAACGAACAAGAATGCTTGCTTATGGATTACTAGATCACTTTATAACTTCATGATTGAATTCCAACTGCCAAACTAAATTTCTTCTTGCTAGGAGTGTAATCAAAACCATTCAAGGAACTCTTGCCTGAGAAATTGTAGATATAAACAGCAATTGCTTATTGCAGTAAACATACTTGTTCACTGCCAAACTAATCACGTTATTGCAGTTGGAATCCCTGTATGCAGCTTTTCTTTGCTCTCGCATTTAATTGACAGCAAGATGAATCATATCTGTATCAATTCCTAGTGCGCTAATCGCTTTTCTTATATTTCGGTGCTAATCTCTGCTCCTGGTGCACCAGCGGCTCTCTGCTTGGGTCGCTGGTCTGAGTGTTACTGTAAGCCATTGGTTGTACATCATGTGTTTAGAAACAAAACAAAAAATATAGTCAGACCCAAATGGTGCTGCCTGGTGCTTCTTGAACTCTGAATTTTGTTTTTCTTGTGTCCTTTTATTTTCCTGACGTTAAGCTGTGCACTTTGAAAACAGTCACTTCTTTTGCTGAAGGCGGCGTGTCTGGAAACGTATTGCAGAACTGCTGTTGAGATGGGGATTTTTCACTTCTTTAGAGTTTAGGAAAGTGGAGCATATGTAGCTGAACTTGATCAACCAAAACTCATGCAGGACTAAGCCACGGGTGGTTTTGGTGTTCACAGTTTCCTTCCTGTCACTGTTGTCTCCTGTCGCAGGGTGATGTTTGGGGAAGCTGGAAATTGGTGTCAGCTGTCCCAAGAGCATGCTTAATGAACAGCTTACCAAGGAAAAAACAGAGGACATGTAGCAAGCCAGGCAGGAACCCTTGCTGTGCAACCCAGAAAGCTGCAGCATTGCCTCAGTTTCCAGGTATTCAAGGAGAAAAACCTTTTGTGCACTGCTCTCCTGTCCCCCTCGGGAGGGGAGCTGTGCAGAGCCGCTGGCGGAGGGCAGAGGGGTCCCAGCAGCGCCTGCAGCAGCCCAGGGGCAGGAGCATCGGCTGCACAGCCTTGGAGGAAGGAGCGGAGGCAGGAGTGACTGGATCCTCTCACTGGTCCCTCCTTGTGTCTGTGCTCCCTGGAAAAAGGCGCTCTGGAACTCCATCAGGGTACTGTAATGGGGGGATATAAAAGTTCCTACCCTACTCCGGGGAATATAAAACTTTTGAGCACTGCTGGAGACAGGTGGGCTGGGGAGAGAGTGGGGCAAGAGTCAATGGGGATGTGCATAATGCATCGGTCGGGAGAATAACGCAGGCGCTGAATTTCTTTGAAGAGCCAAAACTTTGTACTCACGTGGTGGTCTCTGCCGGGTGTGGGTGTGCAAACACGAGAGCGCGGGGAGGCTGCGGTGGGAGGCTCATCAGGATTCACCTCTCCGCTTCACTCGGACTCGGCCTCGCCGCTGTCTGTGTGTCGCGCAGCTCCCTGAACTCCTGGGGCTGGCAGCGCGGACATCTCTATTTGAGGGTTGTGGTGGGTTTAAACAAGCCTCTAATGAGGAGACCTTTCGTTCCTGTGCATTTGCAGTCAGTGGTGAAGCCTGGGCGGCAGTCGGTTGGGTGCCTATGCGGCTGCTCCCGCGCCCAGCGGCGAGCCCAGGCACCTCGCTGGGCTGGGGACTGGGGCAAACTGGGCTGGAGTGACCCTGCTGGACACCATGAACACTATGCTTGGGGAAAATCAGGATAATACAATAGCTTGAGTTGTAACTTGCCAAATTTGGGTTGGTTTAAAACTTAATTTTCGTTTTCCTTATAAACTAGATTGTAACACGTGGTGAAAGTGATTGCTGCTGTCCTGAGCAATCTGCGTGAGCTCCTTGGGTTGTAGTCGATATAATCCGTGGTTACATGATGAACTTGATCATTAATTACCTTTTGAATATGCCCTTCTTTTAGACGTGGCTACTAGTTATTAGATTTTATTTTCAGATGTATGGTAGCGATGGGAACATTGAGAAATAATGCATTTCAATCATACTGCTGAAGAATGAGCATACAATGTCGAACAAAAATATTCAGCATGCATGCCCTGAGTTCAGGCTTCTTGTGCGTGGCTGGGTTGGCTGTTAATTTACAGTGGAAGCGTTGCAAGAATCGCTTTTACCTTTAACTCGCAGGGTCTCTGCTTGCAGAGCGCTATGACAACCGGGGAGTTGTTTGCTGAAGAGGAACCTCGCCGGTGGGGCGGCTGCTCGCGGAGAGCTGTTCAGCTGCGCGTGGGAACAGATGGTGGCAAGCGACTGGGTCACTCCGGTCAGCCGAGCTGTGTTAACATAGCCCCTGTACGTTCCCTCCTCACAGCAAGGGCCAGGGAAAGTGCCGGCGTTCCTGAAACCTGGACGTGGCTTGCTGTCCTGGAGAGCTTTTGCTAACCGTGGTGGTGTGGGAGCGTGTGTCTGGGCAGCTCACCGTGTGGGCTGAGCGATGGTGTAACAGCGAGGCAGGGCGAACGGTGCTGTGATGGTGTGTCTGGCTCAGGGGATGCTTCTGGGACAATTGTAATTCCCAGTTAACCGTGCAATAAGCAATAACGTTATAGAAATAACTTGCCTGGTTCAGTTTATTCAAGGAACATTTGGAAAGAAAAACTTAAATGAGAGTGCTTCCTTGCACATTGTAAGCAGCGGATGGAAAGAGATTAGACAAATTGCTTTAGATGCTAGAAAGAAAGGAGTGTTTTGTGTTTTGTCCCTTGAGTTTGTAGTGGTGTGCTCTTCCTGTCTCGGAGATCTGGACACAAGCTCTTCTCCATCAGCGAGGTCTGTTGTTTAGGATAAGGACTGAGTCATGGTCAGACCTTACACTGGGGTTTAAACGGGCTTTTCTTGTCTTGAAAGTGTTTGTAGTTTTCAGGAAACTCTGAAAATGTTTATTGTTAGTTTCCTGTTTGTTTGTTGGGATCTGTTCTGAATCGGTCAGCCAGTTCTTCTGTCCTGCTCCCCTTCTCTGGGCAGTGCAGGCGTTTGTTTGGGTTTTGGGTTGGACTTGATGATCCTTGAGGTCTTTTCCAACCTGAATGATTCTGTGAGTCTATGATTTGTTTTCACTTGTGTATTGCAAATCGGTAGCGGTTAGAACAGTTCCTCTGGAAGTGCTGGCTGTTAATAAAAGCCCTCCTCTCAATGACACAAAATCGAGAGCACCCTGGTGTGGTTGTTTCTGAGAGCGCTGGCTGAAGGGCTGTTCTCAGGGTCACGGGGGGCTGCTGCCCAGCTGGGGTGTGCTGTGGGTGTTCTGGGGGGGGCCGGTACCTTGGCTGCCTCCTTACGTCCTCACTGCAGGTGCTCTGGCTGCTAGGTACGCTCACCTACGAGGGGTTACTCGGCTGTGGAAAAAAGGGTCCTTTGGGTCTTAAAAAACAGCGGTGAGAGAAATTCCCTGTCTCATCTTGTGCAGAGTGAGAGGCAACGGTGAAGGAGGAAGATTTGGGAGGAAAAGAGCTGGAACAAAAAGCGAAGCTGGAGCTGGAAGCGAAGAGAAAGCAAGCGTGACTTTTGTGGTCTCGCACCCTATTGAACAGTCTGAATAACTGCGATACCTGCCTCCAGCCCGCTGTGTGAAATAAAGTCAGGGTGATGAACACGACCCCAGTGATGGTGCTCGTAATGAGGATTATGACCAGTAATAGGGTTTGGGATTACTGTGCCTGGAAAGGTTCTCAAAATTCAGTTTAAATGAACGTTAACAGAAGAGAGCCTTCAGAAACCGGTTAAAACCGTCAGATTGAAACCGTGGTCCGTATGAGCTGACCGAGCGAGCACGCCAGCCCTCCTCACCACGGTCGCTGGCTGGAGAGCAGCGCTGGCTCCTGCGGTGCCGGGCAGAGTGCTGGAGAGGTTCTCAGACCAGTCCAGCAACGTCCGACCTTGTCTGGCAACTGCTGCATCGTTAACTTTTGTCACTTTAAAGAAAAGTTCTGTTTTAGCGTGCTGTGGGTTATAAATTGCTTTGCTTAGAAGATTTTCAAAAAGGATGTGGAAATAGTATTTCTTTGGTGCTCTAGTGCTATATTTGGCTGTAAACCAGATCGTCTCGCAAACCTGATCAAATTTGAGCTTAGATTCATGCTAGTAAACAATTTTAAAATACAAGATGTACATTCATCTTTAAGTCCTTTGCTTTGATGGATTTTTTTGATAGAGAGCTGAGATCCTAACCCTGCATCTGTTCATGAAAATACCTCCTGAGCATCCTGTAACATTTGACATAGCAGAATGCTATTCCTAGGAATAATTGATCTAGGTAATGGCACTTGAGTAGGGTATGATGTTGAAGTAGGCAAGCTGAGGTACATGTGTGCCAGCCCATTATGGGTTCAGGACCGTTTGTTCTCTGTGATGTTTTAACACAGTATTGTCATTAGATACAGGTACAGTGACTGGGAGTGTGCGAGTTCACCGTGATGGTTATAGAAAATGCCGTGCTGTGGTTGTGAGTGTGTGTGTACACACCATCAATACAGATCCTCATGTGTTGTTTGGCATCTCTGTAGGGTACCTTTGTGCATGTTCAAGCTGCAGAAGGCGTGACTGTTCCAGTAAAGAACCATCTCCCCACAAGGGAAGAACAGATTTTGGCACTGCAAACCGCGGGTGAATTTGATGTCCTCGTTATAGGAGGAGGAGCAACAGGCTGTGGCTGCGCTTTAGATGCGGTCACCAGAGGTAAGGCCTTCAAGTTTCATTGCATTTGCATTTTTGGATTGCATGGTTTATAATAAATGTGTCTGGTTGGCTTCTTGAAAGTGCCTGAAGACAGAGAAGGTGTACTCTGAATGCCTGGTTATAGAACTTTTGCTCTCAAGCTAAGATGAACTTGAAGAAAAAATGTCATTGCATTGTGTTGTTTCAGCAGAACTAACAGTTCAAAAACTAACAAATGTTTTTGCTGGATGCTGTGGGACAGACTGCTCATTCTCTGTTGCCCCTTACTTAGTGGGTTTGTCGGTGATCACATTTCACTCGTTTGTGCAGGAGAGTATCTGCAGCAAAGAGGAGACAAGAGTGGCACGGCACCTCTAGGAACTGCTTTGCAAGGACCAAGCATGAATTCTAGCTGAGGCACAGTGGCTCTCCAGCTCCTATTTCTTCCAACAGGAGATAAAATCATAGAATCATGGAGATAGCCACAACTTCTGCTAATGCTTTGCAGCTGCTCAGTGTGTCGCAGGTTTGGAGAAGTCTGCCGGGGTTTTTGGTGCAGGGTGCTGGCCCCGTTCTCTCTGCAGGCACATGCAGCAGATCTGTGCTCTGGTTTCCCCTCTGCTGGGGATTAGCTGTGTCACTGCTTTGGAAACCTACCAGAAGCTGCAGATTTGATGTTGACTTTATGTGTAGCCTTACCTTAGGGAAAGCTCAAGGTAAAACGTGTTTAAGCTGATGCTTTTTACCTGCCTCCTGCAGGAGGATGGGATGCGGGTGGTGGGAGCTGGTTCTTGCCCAGTGGATGTGCAGGTGTTGCCCAGTAGCTCCCGCAGTCGGTCAGTGTGTGCAGAGCTCTGCTCAAGCGGTGAGAAGGCAGGATGCTAATGCCTGCTCTGTGTCACCCACCTCACACAGTAACTTTGGCATTGGCCAGTGAGTTCAACAGAATTGGATCATTTTCCAGGAGAAAAAGTCATTTGAGAAGTTTAATGAAAGTAGCTCTTCAGACACAGGGATGAGAGTGCATGGGTGCCGTTTCTGCAGAGAGCTCCTGTTGGATTAAAATGCTGTATTCCCCCAGAATATCTTCCTTTTATCCAAAAAAGCTATGTCAGAGGTTGGTGAAAAAAGCTTGTCTTGGAATGTGTTCTCTTGGTTATTTTCAGTACATCAGCCAGTGAGGGAGAGAGAACCAGCCTTCCTTAGTTTCTCTCTTTCTTGTCCTTATTTCTGATTTTGGAACTAAAATGGAGAAAAAAAGTGTAAAACATAATAGAGAGCCGTAAAGTTCTTCAGGTTCTGTATCTTCTGTAGATATACCTCAGAAAAAAGAGGCAAAACCAGACTCCAAGGGTGTTTTGTAGTTTGATTTCTTGGAAAATACTTGTCCAGAAGGTGTGATAATTTTGATGTAGATAAAGCAGTAAGGTCTGCACCATGGGTAGATCCAAGCAGTAAGGTCTGCACCATGGGTGGATCCATACCAACTCAGATCTGGTGGTTATTTTCTTTCATGTATTATTAAATATAACTTGAGATCGTTTCACTTCTGCCTCTGCTATATTCTGGTAGAAAATGCAGTGGTGAAGCATACAGAAATGATGATAGTTAATCTGTGTTTATCCTTTTACTGGATATTCTGATTATATCAGTAGATTTCTGAAGTGTGAAATATTCCTAGGCATTTGGTTAATGAATTGTGTATTGTTGCTGTTCATTCATGGAACTTGCTCTTTTATTATGTTTGCTTCGCTTAACAACAAATTTTGCTTTTCATGTGTTTGATATATCTTCACCAAATTATTTCTGATTGTATCCATTAATCTTCAGTCACATTTGACAAAAATAAATTACTCTGATCTTTGGAAGTTACCAGTAATAATTAGATTTATTTTTTTTTAAGGACATAGAAGTTTTGGGAGACCAATAGATGTTAAATTTATGTTCGCTAACCAATAGCATAAAGCACCCACCCCTCCGAGGGCGAAGAAAAGACCCGAGGGGTGGCTGCCGGTGCAGAGGGTGCTCCCCTCCTTGGCTCTGCGTCCTCCTGGTGTTGCCGTTGGGTTTGGCAGCCGTCTCGCTGAATTCACGTCACTTTTTGCCTTGCCTGCCTAACTTTAAAATTCTGCCGGTGATGGAGGGGTCTGCTATACTGACTCCTGTGACACAGACTGTCCTGTTACCTGGGTTTGGAGTGAAGGGTGGCTGCGTGCTTGTCCTGTGTCCTCTTGGTTGGGTTTGATGCTGAAAGTCGATGGTGGGTGCCTTGTAGGTACGTGCCAGAGGATGTGTGCAGGCTGTTGCCTGTATCTTATCGTTAAAAGACATCTGGTAATCATCTGTTTCCTGCAGCTCTTCCTTGACATAACTGCCATCACGTAACCCGATGGCAGTCTCCTTCCTGAAGAAGACACCAGACTTCCCTTGTACGAGGGGGTGGTGGTGGGCTGTGTGGCTCCATGGCCGTTCCCATGGGAAGCAGGGTGCCTTCCCCCATGGAGATCTTCCTCCTGGCCTCCAGCATAGCTGGGGACACCTCTGGCGTGACAAACGTGCCAGCCTCGCCGCAGGTGTTGGGTAGCAATGTTGGGTTATCGGCACTTTGTTCTGGATCTGCGTGAACATCTGTGAGCCCTGTGGTTACCCCAGCTCGTGCTGGTCAAACTGCCAGCACCTGGCAGCACCGGCGGGTCTCGGAGAAGGCAGTTTTCTGAAATACTTACCAATATCTTGTGATGTTTTTTTGTTAAGCCCCATGCAGCTATTTGATGTGCACGGCAGAGTTCTTTACGTGTGTGTGTCTTCTCTGGCGAGCTCTCCCTGCACGGGGAGCGTGCCCGGGGCTGGCTCCCCTCGGGTTTGGGGCACGCTGTCGGTAAGCAGCAAGGACGCCCGTTGTCTGCCTCGCTGGTATGCTGCTTGAGTTGTTCGTGTGGTGGGTCTAGAGCTCTCTGCTGCAAAGAGTTAAAAGTATTCAAGAAAGTATTCCTGCCATGAACACGAACTGTAATTTGCTGGAGGGAGCATGGCCCCTATAATGTACTGTAATGCCTTTCTGTTGTGAAATATCCAGGTTTTAATGTGCTTCTGTCCAAGTTCTGTTTTGACTTTTCCCTCAGGAAGGAGGCTAAAATTTTTCATTACGATATAGACAGTGCACTACACTTTGAATACAAATTTATCCATGTACAGAGTAATTTTTCTTGTGATTGTCTCTGCCCCGGAGAAGTGTCTTTAATGAATTACATACAAATTGTGTAATTTAAGAAGTTAATTTGGTTTTCTGGTAACACAGGACTAAAAACAGCCCTTGTAGAAAGAGATGATTTCTCATCGGGGACCAGCAGCAGGAGTACTAAATTGATCCACGGTGGAGTGAGATATCTTCAGAAGGCCGTCACCAAGCTGGATTTTGAGCAGGTAATTGTTTATGCTGCTTGTTGAGCAGAGATTGCTGGGAGGCACTTCCCCTATCCCAGTGAGATCCAAGTCTCCTTGTTATTTTTTCTGTACTTGGCTGTTCCCCTCCACAGCCGCTGTACACGGAAAGTGTCTTCTGCAGCTGAGCTTCAGGTTGGTGCTGCTGCCTTCTGCTGAACTCCTCATGGGCAGTGTCCTTGCCATGCCGTGCGGGCTGCCTGTGTCCTGGGGAAGGACGGGAGGGACAGGGCTGACCTCAGAATAGAGAGAGCTTCCTACCTCTCACAGTCAGGATTTGGAGGAGAGAGTGGTTGTCCTGTTTATTTGGGAATCTGGTGAATGAGTGGTTTTATGTAAAAGCTTTTATGTGTTCTTCTGTTGGTGGAAGTGGGATGGTTTTGTTTTGGGAAATTGATTTGTCTTCTCATTGAAACCTCCCTAACTTAAAGTATGTTTTAGTGGTTTTAATACTGCTGCAGAGATGGTGACTTCTCAGGGAGAAAATGTATAAAACACGCAGTTATCCAGCTGTGGAAATCAACCTTCTTTTTTGCTGAAGAACAACTCCGTGTCGATTCAGAGAACACTTCTGCATTTGCACCTTGGAGTTAGCATGGGGTTTCACTGTGGGAATCGGTGCAGAAGCTATGCGGCGGGATGAGTTCTAACCCTCCTTCAGTGCCTCCTGCCCATAGTTAGGAGAAGCGTGGCTTTATTGCACTTGGTGTTCAAATGAAAAATTGTTCAACTGACCTGCCAAGACACCAAAATGAAACTAGTGAAACTTAGTTTTCTTGGGAAACAGTTTCCTTAACTTTTGAATTTTTCAGCAAATCCTTGTGTGTTTATGAAAGAACAGTAAAAATTGCGTGAGGCATTTGCTTTGTTAAATGATTTCTTATGAAATGTCGCACATGGACACAAAATTGAGTAATGTGGGATTCACACGTGTGCTTCTGTTTTTCAGTACAAGACGGTGAAAGAAGCACTGGAGGAGCGTGCAAATCTGCTTGAAATTGCTCCTCACCTCTCAGCTCCTTTGCCGATAATGCTGCCTGTTTACAAGTAAGCTCTGCTGTAATACCTCTCCTTTGCCATCGCTTTTGACAAGCAAGCTATTTCCCTGGAGAAGTTTCCAGGTGCCTCTTCTCAAGCTTGTCCTTAAACCTGTCACGAGCTTTGTCCTCCAGGAGGTGAGATGTTGCCGTGCTGCAGAAGCATGAAATTCTCTTACAGCACCGAGCAGCTCTCGCTGCTGTCTAGGAGCACACCATGGGCTTCAGCTTTCCCGTGCGTTTCTGCCACCCCAGCGCGGGGAGGAGGGGAGTTGAATGGACTCTCCTTTCCAGGATGTTGTTCGCTGTTCTTTCCTGTACGTCCTCGTCTTGAGCACACGTTTGGGGTGTTCTCAGCAGCGGGCTGTTCAGTCCTCCCAGCCAGCAGCGTTCAGTGCACTTGCCTTCCGCAGCACAGGGTGCTTTGGGGTGGAGAGAAGAGTTTGCTTCTCGTATGAGAGACTCCCGGTGATCTGGGTTAGGTGTTTGGATCTGTAAGAGCAGCTACTCGGTGTAGCAGGCTACTTGGAGCAGTGAGCTTTTGCTGAATGTGGTCCCATGAACCTGTGTGATACAACATACCATGGAACTTAACATGTTCTGTATTACCGTAGAAGCGTGTGCATGCACTTTTAGCTTTTTTTTATTTCACTTCATGGGGAATTTTTTTTTTTTTCCTGCAGATGGTGGCAGTTGCCATACTACTGGATTGGAATAAAAATCTATGACATGGTGGCTGGAAGTCAGTGTCTGAAAAGCAGTTACGTTCTGAGCAAGTCGAGAGCCTTGGAGCTCTTTCCGATGCTACGCAAAGACGAGCTTGTTGCAGCTATTGTCTACTACGACGGTATGTTGCCTTTCCCTGCTTTCCTTGGTACGTTGTGCTGTGTTTTGAGGGCAGGGGGAGCACAAGTGTGCGGCTGTAGGTTGTGTGCGTTGGCTTTCTGAAGGGAAGAACAGCAATGGGAAGGATCCAGCTTGCATCTGGAGCTTTCACTTGGGAGGTAAGTTATGTTTTTTCTGTGTATCCGCAGTTTTAGTTTGTGTGTGACACACAAAGTCAGCGTCTCAGTGGGAGAAAATAAAGATGCTTTCTGCACGCCTTTTGATGTTTATTCCAAACAGAACAATGACTTAATGGAACTCTTTGCAGCTGTCTAGAAACAGCCATTTTCACGTTCAGAAGCATCCCCCCTTGTTTGTAATGCAGGAACGGACAAGCCTTTTCCCTTCTTCTGTGGAAGAAGTCTAGTCCTGGCAGAGCTGTGCAGCAACACATGCCAGCAGTGGGTCTTCTGAGCGAGGAATTTTTTCGCTCCATCTCTGTCCTTCCAGTCTCTGTAGATGCACGAGACAACCTCAGAAGGAAGAAATTTTTCACTGTGAGGGTGGTGAGACACTGGAACAGGGTGCCTAGAGAAGCTGTGGATGCCCCATCCCTGGAGGGGTTCAAGGCCAGGCTGGATGAGGCTTTGGGCAACCTGGGCTAGTGGGAGGGGTCCCTGCTCATGGCAGGGGGGTTGGAACTTGATGATCTTTAAGGTCCTTTCCAACCCAAACCATTCTATGATTCTATGAACCTGAAACAATAATTGGTGAAGGTTTAGTTGGCTTGCTTGACAAATGATGACCTGGAAGCTTCGCTTGTCTGGAATTGTGGCGTTTGTGTTGATGTGCAGGTGTCTGGAGCTTTATCTCGGCGCTTTCTCCTACAATGCAGGTTATATCCCCAAACTGTCAGAACTTCAGTATTTCAAGAATACTGAACTTGTACAGATTCTAAATGCTGGGAAGCTCATTGCTGAAGTTGGAGTGCCAGGGTATATTGCTGTAATTGCCTTCTTGATGCACTCGGTTATGTTGGCACATCTACGAGAGGGATTATGTTTTTTTCCCTTTGCATCAGACTTCTACTGTGTTTCACAATGTGTGTTGTATTAGGTTGGTCCTCCCCCTTCCCCAGTCCTCTTCCACTTCCCTTCTAAGGCAGAAAGTTTTAGAAAAACTTTGGTCATGGGGCCTGCTAGGAAATCCTGCAGTGTCGGGTGTGTTCGGGAGAGGGGAGAAGCCATGGGTCCGCTGCGGGCTGCGAGGAGAATAAATAGCTCAAATACTGCTTCCCTTCAGCAGTGGGGCAGCTCTCCTTCGCTTCTACCTGCAGATGTAGTTTCTGACCTTTTGGCAGCCAGAAAGGTCTCCGCACCAAATAAAGGTGGTTCTTTTCCCATCTCAGAACTGCATTTACACTATTCATCAGCCTATCAATAGGGGCTTTTGTGCTGGGAAGAAGCAGCGTCTCGAAACACACTGGGCTCGGTATTTATGAGGCTTCTGACAAAAGCACATGGTCATGATTACAAGTTGGCTCATAAAGAGCCTAGAAAAATGGAAAAAAAATTATATGTATGTGTACGTTCTTATCTGGGAGTGAGATGTGAAGGATGGGCTTGATTTTACCCATCTCTGAGGAGACCGCGTCTTCTCTATCTTGCTTTTAATGTCTAGAGGAATTAAGAGGTTATTTAGAAGCAAAATTTGCTGTGGGATTATGTGGTATTTTTTGTATGCTGTAACAAGAGCTGCTGTAAATAGCATCCATAGAAAGAATTCGGATGTATTTTTTCATAAGCTATCCCTTAGACTGTTTTAAGGGATCCCAGGAGCATGCAGGAGGAACGAGGTGTTCTCTTAACTGGAATTACACTTCCCATAAGAGCACTGTGCCTGAAATCTGTTCATAATCTATTGAGGTTCTTTTCTGATTAAATAGTTTGGATTCTAGAGATATACCTTTACAAGATAGTCTTAAAGTTAGTCTTCAGGCTTCTTGGGTGAGGAATTGTTTTAAAGAAGGTTGTAACTGATGAGAGCTCAGCCCCCAGATGCCGTGTGCTCTTCTGGTGGGAAATGTCTGTGCAGCAGGACGGCACAGAACTCTGATGGCTGCGGGATGTCTCTGGTGGCTTTGCCTTCCCAGGCAAGAGGAAACAAACCCACGCTCTGCATCTTGGAAACAACAAGTGTCAAATAGAGAAGAAAAAAAAAAATGTACAAAGTATGGAAGAGCGGTTTAATGGAGGAGGAGCCTTGTGTAATTGCTCTGTTTGCTCGCACGGGTTTTGTAAAATCGGGTAGGTGGCAGAGACTCTGAGCGGTTCTCCTTTGGAGGAACGGCTGCAGTGCTGGCAGGACTCGAGGTGAATTTGGTGAGAGAGCAAAAGCAGACCTGGAGGTGTGCTGCTGGTGACCCTGCTTGTTCACGCCGGGGGTCTGGCCTTGGTTTCCTTTGCCTGTAAGACTGCAACTCAGAGATCCACGGCTTTGTGCAGATTTTAAAGCAATGGTGTTTTGCAGTGAAAAAATTCAACTGTCAAAGCTCCGTCGAACCTCAGTTTCCTGGAAGAACAAAGGGGTTCTGAAGGACTAACATACCAAATTTGTGAGTTCATAGTACAGGCTGCAGTAATTTGGGGCTGCAGCTAATCCAGAATAAAAACTTCCCAGCTGCAACGTGAAATCAGTTCCCAACACACCGCCTTCCAGAAGTGAGCGTGGTCTGCAGTGAGTGCTCCGTAGGTCACCCCATGGCCCGTGCAGTAGATGGGCTCACGCTGTGGTCTAACACGTTAATTATTTTATCATGATTAATTAACCTGTGTTCTGTCCACAGTAAATCTGTTTTAAGTCCCAGTGTTTCAGCAGGCACGCTTTAGATCTTGTACATTATTGTGGTTGAATTTTAGTGATATGCTTTCATGCCCTAAATCCAGAGGAATGGAGGACAAAAGGGAAAAGAACTCAAAGTAGAGGAGGGGGTGATAAGATTGAATTCAACTCCTTCTAGTTCATTCAGAAGGATTAATCATAAAATAGAGCATTAAATAATGGCAAAAAACATGTATGTCTTAAAGTAGGGCATATCTTTATCTTCTGTGTTCATTCCTTCTCTGTCTTCCCTAAAGAACAAATAAATAAATTGGCCTTTTAAGGATGGCATGTCTGAACTGATTCTGTATGTGCAGTTAAATGCAGCTTTATCCTGGGTTTTTGTTTTTCTCTGTTCTCGTCACTATTGTACACTCCTTGTATCTGTAGCTGTTAGTAGCACCTACTGGGCGCATCTCTGTTTGGCATGTTGCTCACACCACCAAAGGGAGGAATTAAACCATTCGTTCTGGAGGTTACTTTTTATTTGATGAAGCCACCCATCCAGTTGTGACTTAGAGGGGACAATGTTCTTTGGCAAAGGCAGGGTGGGGAATGCTCTGTGTTTTGTTTTGTAATTGCTGAGCAGACTGGTGGCATGTCAAATAATCCATTATTCATGAAGATGTTGTGTTCTGAAATGTTGCTGTGGTCTTCTTAATTACATTTTTTTAAATTGTTTATGCAGGCAAAAAAAAAAAAAAAGGTACATTATAAATGTTGGAAGTACCAGCAACAGCAAATCAGACTTTCCCAGGGGCTATTCTTGCTCTGTCTCAGCATCAGGAAACTAAAGCATATGTTGGATGTTAGCCTGGGTGTACACAATGTGTCCTAGTTATTCAAGGTTTGCTTTGAAGCCACAACTTACAAGTTTGTTTCTTAGGGGTACATGTCAGACTTCATTTAGCATTTGTTGGTATTCGGATACTCCTGAATAGCAAAAAGGCAACATTTTGGGGGAAGAACGCGGCTGCTATCTGAGCAGTGATCTGTCAGTTCCACTTACGTAGCTCAAGGAAAACGGGAGAAGAGGCACTGTGGAGAGGCTGGGCTGAGATCTCACCATCGGAGGCAGAATTATTTTAAAGCACTTTAAATGGAAGCATTAATCTCCATTTAAATTGTACATAGTTCATTATGTTAAGGACTAGGAAAAACATGAGAGCGGAGATCCAGCTGGCCAGAACATTTCGGGTGAAAGGCTTTGGAAATTCTAAGTGGCACAGTGCTTTTTACGATGCATTATTTTTCTGTCTCTAGCTGCTTGCAGACTTTTGTTAACCTATTTTGCCTTGCAAGATGAGCCTTTAGGTGTGTAAGAAAAATTTGTGTTCTGGAATCAGTCATGAATTTGAGATTTTAGGGCTTTGCTGACCCTGCTCTTTGAATTTACTACTGTCTTCTGGAAGCAGGAATTAGCTCTACTTGGGTGACTGTTTTGCCACATCAAGGAATTTGATTGTTTCATGGCTTGTTCTACAAGTTTCCAGTATACTTACTGCGATGCGAGAAATTGTCCTTTATTTTTTGCATTCTCAGTATTTATGTATATATCCTCTGCTGAAATATTTACTCTGGGGGTTATTAAAGGTAGAAGCAGCAGCTTTGGCAGAGGATTTAGCTTTCCTTGTTTACAGCAAACCCCAGGAGAAATCCTTCCCAGGCACACACACAGACACACACAAAAATCAATGCAAAAGAGTAGGACATTCATTAAGCTGTCAAAAATGGAATAAATGCTTTTTTTCTATTTAGGCTCTCGTAGCTGTTTTTCCTAGTGTTTGAGTGTGTCCTGCATTATGAAATGTTATAGCTTTGTAATTCATGTTTGACAAATTAATATTTGGAGGATGTTGAGCCGGAATAGGGATTTTACCCTATTACAGATGCAGACAACTGTATGGCTTTTTTTTTTTTCCCTTCCCTGGATATAAAAACTCGTTGACAGTTTGTCACTGAAAGGCTTCCAAGAGGTGAAACCCACGGCTGACTCTATTTCTTGGTATTTCAAAGCTGAAGCCGGACGAGTGAGAGCTGCCTTGCAGGCACACTAACGTAGGAATAACCTGGAAGATGCTGTCAGCCCCGAGTGTGTTCTCCATACCCCCTCACTTTCAGATTCATTTTGTCCCACGCTCTATAGAGTTGTGCGAGATCCCGAAGGAAATGGGCAGCCTGCTAGGAGGGGACGTGTGGATGTAACGCTGGCTGCCTCTAGTGGAACACACGAAAACGGGACGCAGGTTTGCGGCTCAGCCTGGAGAAGCAGCTGTGGCTTTCCTTGCTGGCGTTAGCATGAACACGAGTGGGGACGAGAGAGGAGCTGTGATCCTGCTTCCGCTGCCCTCCGCGGGGTCTCTGGCTTGCAGTGCTTCTCGGCGCACGGTGGCTCGAGTCACACTGGGCTTTATCCGGCGGAGCTTTTTTTTTTTCCCCCCAATCGTTTTCAGAAGGAATAAAATCAATAGCCTAAAATGGCTCGCGTCTTTAACCCAGTTTTGCCTCTGTCAAAGGGTGCAGCCGCACGAGCATCCCTGCAGCAGCGGCCGCTGGCCCCGAACAAAAGGCATGGCGCATCCGCAGCGCTCTTCTTCCCTTTGCTGGAGGCGTCCTTCCCAAAAGCAGGCGGATGGTAACTGCATCTCCTGCTGTACCTGTAACAATTTAATTGTGTAAGTCAGCCCAGTCAAGCATCCCCAGCTCATGACTGGGAGACATGAAATTCATTGTCATTATTGTCCCTGTCATTTTGGATCATTATATCCTGCTGCAGAATTTTCCTCACTCCAGTGCTTTCTTACCTCCAGGAAGCAGGGATTATGGCTGAGGTTGGGGTGGGGGCAGGACTGTGAACTACATTTACCTCAGGGGAGCCACAGATTAAATTGGCTTTGCTCTCTGACTTGCTGGATTCGTCTGTTTGTATGCTGTGGGTTTAAGGTTGGAAATGATGAATATTCTAGTGAATTCTGTGCCTCTCTCTTTTCCTTTTTTTTTTTTTTTATGCTCATATAAGCAAAGGATGGTTTTTGTGTCCCTTAAGAAGTGAACGGGGAATAATTCTTCAGATCATGTTACCTAAAAGATTTAAGATTATTCCTGAGCAAAACGACATTATTTGCACATTGTGCCGCAAACATCTGAGCGTTCCCCAGTGCGCTGTGGCTTTTAGGGGAAAGACTCCATCGAAGCATGTAACTCTGCCGTAATTTATATGTGTGCCTTTTATGGGGGCTTAATAGTCACCCGTTAGTACGTACACTGTTCTGGAGTGTAGGTATGGTTTGATGTATGTTGAAGGAGAATGGACTATGGGATGCCCATGCATCTTGCTGCTCCTTCCCCTGCGCCGGTGGCTGTCCCCATGTCATCTGTCGTATGGGGCTGGAGCAGCCCCGGTCCTGGGGAGGGCTGGGGATGTGCACGTTGCTCATTTCTCCCATCAGCAGGGTTCATCTCTCCCGTCCTGGCCGTTTGCAGTGTGCCATGTCCCCATCCTCGGGAGCAGCACTGCCCATCTCCAGCTCCACCACGGCGGTCTGTCCGTCCCTCCCGTGGCTCCTCGTTCCCCGGTGGTCCCTGCGGGGTCGCACAGCGGAGGTCGGTGTCCCGCCTGCTGAACACAACGTGCAATAGCGGGCACTTCCATCACTATTTTATTTGGGCTTCAAAAAATAGCTGCTATGGTGTGCAAAGCAAAGTTTGCCTCGGTTTTGCGTTTGCCCCAAATTCCAGCTGTTGGCGTGGGCGCTGGGAGTCCCGTCAGCTCCCGTGCCCCGTGAGCGCGCAGTAAGCGGTTCGGACATCCCCACGCTCCATCCTGGCGCGGTGCACGGCCGCGGCACACCCGCCGTGACAGTTGTTCAGAGTGACATTTCAGCGCGGGTTCCACAAACTGACACTGACAATGTTTAGTTGCATTTTAACACTGTGCTTTTACTTCCCTGACGTTGCAGTATGATTGCAGTGACAAGTTGAAGGCTGATACAAAAGAAGTGGGAAACAACATCATTATGAAGCGGTAGCACGGAATAATAATTCCAAATTTTGTCTCTCGCTGGATGTGCCTGGATATTATGGCTTCTTTTGGGGCACTGATACCTTAGTTCCAATATGGGCTTTGCCTTCTCTGCCGTAACTTGGCAGTAGACTCGATTGGACAGACATTCTCAGGGTATTGTGATTTTTAATTTATTTTAAAAAAAAAAAAAAGCTTTTATGGGCTTCCTGTCTCGTGCTTGTGTTACTCTTTGTTTGTAACTCTTTCCGTAAGTTGGAAGGTATCATGGTTTCATTTCCTGATCTTCCCTGTGACCGTGTTTGGTTTTATCCCCACGTGCAGCCTGTTTGGTCGCAGGTTCCTCCACTCCTTTCATCTTGCCTTATGAAAATAATGGTGACTTTCTCGGGCTCCCCAAGCTTCTCTTGTAAAACCGCGGTTACCTTGCGTCCTGGGTGTTCTCTGCAGCGCGCTCTCGGGCTGTGCGTGTCAGGGTTTGATAAATGGGCTTTTGTGGGTAAAGGAGCGCTGGCTCCTCCAGACCCTCGAGGAGCAGAACCTGCAGGTCGGGTGCTGATGGCCATCACCTCTTCACCCCATCGCCCCCAGGAACAGGGAAGTTTATTTCTCGTGCTCTAAGCTGGTGCTAAGTGGAGGAAGCAGGAACTTATTTAGCGTGACTGTTGGATTGTTTAAACTGGATGTGGCAAATCTGAGTTGGGATCTGTTAGAATAAATCCACCCAACCTCGAGCTCCTCCAGGGCGAGGGCTGCAGACGGCCCCGTCTTGGGTCAGACTGAAAGAACTAAACGAACGTGGGGCGGGTGGTTCTTACCAGCGCCAAGCGCATCTTGAGATGCCCGTTGTTCTCCCCAGCTGGTCGGGCTGTGTTTCCCAGCGCAGTGGAAGGCAGAATTGGGACTGGACAGGGTTCGTATGAGAAGCACTAGCAGCCTGGTGGGGTGTTGCGCGTCGTTCTGCGTGGGTGGGATGGAGCCGATTTAACTGAGTCAGAACGCTCCTCCCTCGGGAGCCCTCCCAGAACAAATGCGTGTGTGCGACGTCTCCTAGAAAGTCTGTTAGCTTTCAGCGGATTTTTGGTATAAGTTCCATGGGGTTTGGAGAGCAAGAAATACCTCGGGTCTGAGGGCATTCCTAATGACTTGTGACTCACCCGTCAGATTTGACGTTTACCTCTGAACTTACTCTGCCTGTGTTTGGGGAAAAGAGCTCACCGAGTTCTTGCCCAGAGAAGTCGGGAGAAGTTTTGAGTCACCCCAGCTGATTCATATTGCCTGAACTTGGATGCAACTGGTTTGTGTGTGCAACAGATGTTGAGCTCCCTTTTAATGCTTGTAATAAAAGTGTTCGTGCCATTAAGCACTTATTTAAACACTAGAGGATGCGGGCAGTCCTGGTAACGTAGTTATCTACAGTAATGTATAATTATTGCTCATCAGCCTTAAATTCGGTAAGGTTTGTATACACACAGCGAGAAAACTGTTTAGTGCACATGAAATAAATGATTTCGTGCATTGCTTTTCTTTACTATGTGCATGCAATTGTCTAGTGCAAGGCTGTTGTAAGAATATAAGGTGTAGGTACAAAAATATACTTAACTTTTAGAATATGGGTGCTTTTGGGGAAAGGGGGTGTAATGTCCCCGTCTCGATGCGGGGTGGTGGGTTTTGGGGTATGTCCCAAAGGGAAGGGGCTGCCCTGGGAGTTGCAGTTCAGTATTCTAGTTAAGTAAGTGGGGCTCACCGGTATTAGTAAAGAAGTGATACACAAGCAAGAGATTAATTCAGTTATTTAGTTTGTCTTTATCCCCTCAGCTTTTAAAAAAAAAAAAAAAAAAAAAAAA